>JAGKTI010027968.1:0-13095 GCA_018397915.1 Birgus latro | reverse complement strand
TTGGAATTCAGAATTTTGTAGTTGAGTTTGTGTTTATCATCTTGTTGTACTAAATAATAATGTCTAAGAGCTTAGGTAAAGTCTGATTATTGATTATAGTCATTGATAGCCGCAAAATTAATTTATTTTTCACTGTCGCTAGATCACGTAGGCCAGAACAAAGGCGACACCTGGTATTAATTATATCAACGCGTGAGTTTAGGCATCGTTTAAACTGTTAGACCTATGTTACTGCCACAAAATTTAAATCATCATAAGTCATTTTGCCTAAGTAGATGAGAGTGAAAATTCCTTGTTGCAAATTCCTGGATGATTGTATAATAAGTTAACTGTAGAATAATAAGTCGAAGCCAGAACCGTTTGTAGGAACATTGCAGGATTCCCGGAGCGTCCTTGCCGCAAGCCGTCACTTCGAGCTGTGATTTCATATCAGACGGACGTATCCACAGGTCGGTCTAGAGTAAATTCACTGTATTTCCCCCATACGTCACAATGATTAGTTTTCATTCTAACTATATATAAAGTAAGTTGTCTGATAATATTTCCAAATACTTTTATATGACTTCGAGCTGTGATTTCATATCAGATGGACGTGTCCACAGATTTGGTGTGGCGTCATGAGGTCGGGTTCCCGTCTGCGAAAAGTCTCGCAGTCCTAATTGCCAAAGCCCTTACACAGTTCCACTTAGTTCATTTCTTATACATAGTTGTCGATTATGATGTCGTATGGTCCACTTAGTAAAGCCTTTATTCATAAAGTGTAATATTCTGGTTAAAAGCGAGTGAGATATGGAGTGTTGTATTTCTCTATCATGCAGGGTATTGCAAGCGCTGTGATATTATATATTAAATTATTCTTGGGCATCCGATAATTTACATAGATATGTTATATTGCGCAAACCCATGGAAATTAGGGGTGATTATATTATAGAGTAAACCTTGTAGCAAGTTGTAAACCTGGGAAATACTACGAGTCCTTTTGAGACCGTGGTTTATGTAAGTCTCTCCTGAGTTTGTAATTTTTTTTTTCCACTTGTGTACCTCGGATTGAGTTAAGAGGTCGAGTTGAGTGTATTCTTAATGTATGTATGTATGTATCGGGCGAGTAATTCTTTTGTGAGCAGTATCATCAGCATCTTGTTGTGTGTAAAGCCGAAGGTACTTCAGTGGTGGTATTCTCTCGTATAATTACTTTGTATCGTGATATGTGAGTCAGTTGATTTATGATCTGTGGAAAAGAGAGCTTCCATACTCTCAGATAATATGGTGGAATCAGAGACTGTAGTATTATTATGTTCTAGTTACATTTTCTTGTTCGAAGGTTAATTTCATTTTATGTATATTAAGGATAGTAATATAGTTAATTATACTTTTCGTATATGTTTGGTCTAAATTCCTCTGGGAAGTTGATTATGAGATCGAGTGGCTCGCAAGGCATGTTACTATCTATAAAATCCACTGTCTCATATTTTTCTCACGCTACCCTGTTTACTGTCCTAGGCCTCATTGTCCCCTCTTTCATTGTACGGGACTAATATCTTATAATACTTTTTTTTTCCTGGCAATCGCTGGGTGGTGGCAGCATACCAGATTAATTCTACTACTACCTGTTGTTATTTCTTCCTAGTGTTAATCAATTAACGAGGCCTTCTTTAATAACTCTAGGAATCTTCCTTGGTAGTAATCCGTAAACAGTAAATTTCCATAGTTTTCTTTTCCAACACAACACTGGTGGCAACCAGTGGAAAATTCATTACAAGGGATAGCAAAATCTTGCGCCCCTACACTGGTGGCTATGCGGTGATATTTGGATAGATTATCTTCATTTTAAGGGAACCCAAAATTCTCTCCCTTACAGTGTGATATATAGAAACCAACAGAAAAAAAATGGAGAGACATGTATACCCTATTTCACAAAAGTTATCTACAGTACTAATATAGATATAAGCACCTCAATCCTCATTGTGTATCATATATCAACATGACTCCTTGTGTATCTTATAACAACATACCTTCCCTTGTAACAATGTATATCCCTAGCTTACATCCCCTTGACATGGCCATGTCCTCCCTCCAACCCCTGTATCATATTTCAACCACACAAACCTGTATCATAATCCCTACATCCGACCCCTGTATCATAATTACTCCCTACCATCCCCCGTATCATACTCCCTCCCTACTTCCCCTGTATCATACTCTCCACTTCTACAAACCTCCCAACTCCGTTAGTCATATGCATCACCCAGTATGCCTCCTCTCTAGTGTCAGGAGACACCATCTCAGCTACCCGGGGCAGTATTGTACCATTCCCCTTATATGTATGTATCATCCCCGTTATGTGTATGTACAATATACAGTATATGCCCCCCCCCCCCCCACTGTGTGCCCCCGCTAGAACTGCTGACCTCATCAGCGTTCCCAGGCTTGACCAGCCAACTAGAAACATATGTACAGTCAGTCGAGGGCTAACTCTCATACGGACAACTACTGTCTCTGTGCTCCGCAATTAAACAACTTCTTTACATCCAGAAATTTCTCAAGAGCGTCAAGCAATGACAGTAGGGAAACAAGGTAAAATGACAAATCTTTACCTTGACTGGAAGAATTAAAAGAAGGATTCAGTTCATTAAACATCCCATACATTCCTGGGAGTATTAAAAAAAATAATGAAAAATGTGAAGCTAAAAATATAAGCGTGAATAATTACCACTTTTGTTGGAAGTGAAGTAAGTATTAGACGAATCACCGATACCATTGCCATAATTAACTTCCATAAACACGGCAAATGTTCCCGGTAATATCAACAATTACTATAATCAAGCCAGAGGCGTGGATATTAGAGTACGTATGTGTGATGGCAGTGGTGGTGGTGTGCTCATCTGCTCATGATCTCATAGTCATAACTAGGTCTGAATGTTGCTCTCAGTCTAGCTTGGCCGTTTCCCATATCAGTAAGGGGAGAGCTTTGGTGTCGTTAAGAAATGTTTGTATTAATCAGTGCCTTTGACAGTGTGAAGTCTGTTATGATTTTTTTTTTTCGGTTCGTCTTTAAAAATAATTTATCTCATTAGTTAGCGTATGCAATCCATTGACGTCTTTTGCTACTTTTATTTTTTATTACACAAAGACGATTTAATTAATCGTAGAACACACCTCCTAAAGTAAAATAAGTTATAAACGCCATATGTGGTTCCTGTTTGAAAATTCCAAAACTGATGAAAATTCTTTACATCATGGGAGTGAATGTGTTATCGCTTTGAATATGGTGTCTGTAAATTTGTTATTGTACCTTCCAGCCCTTGCATAATGTGACATCGTTCTTTGTTAGTTTATTTTTGTTTCTCCCAAAGGCTTTCTTAGTTAATTCCTTCAGTACGGTGGAGTATTTTAATTTTATTCAGGCTACTTCGGACGATTATGTTCACCTCTGTAAGGGTGTATGTGATTGAAGGAATTAAAAACAACCTACAGTAATCCCTTCACTCAGAGGATGCACTTATTTTTTTTTTTTTTAATTATAGCTTCGGGGAATAGTTCGTCCAGTTAAGAGGTTAACCCTGAAGAGAACAGGGTTGCTTGGGGGTCGATCTAGTCGGGAAGCTACTGAGCATAATGCCCTTCGTCTTTGGCCTCATTTTAGACATAAAAATGACCCAAACAGTCACCTCTTGGTAACACTGGGCTCTATAGAGTTTAAGAAACTATTGGGGGTGTCAGTGTTTGACGAAGGCTGCATCAAGTCCCTGCAGTTCAGACATTTTAAGCTACGCTGAATAAATTGGGAAATACCAAGAATATGTAACAATACGTCCCCGGGTTGAAGGCCTTTTGCTGGGAAGAGTCATTCCTAAATTTGCTGAATATGAACTGGCGGTATCAGCGATAATACAGGTGAAAAAAAACGTCATAGTGCTGGAGAAAAGATGGGATTATAATCTGTTTCAAATGTGGAGAACCGATGTGCTAGGGATCATTATGTCGACATACCGACGCACTAGTGTAAGTATAGAATGGAGATCATCATGACCATCATCATCATCATCACTCTGAAGAAATTAACTGAATGACGAAGGCAACTCCATATCCTCCATCATGTTACTTTGTTCACCAGACACCTCCATCTCATTCATTCTCATCGTTTGATTCCGTTGTGACCTGGAAATGCAGCTGCTTTTCTTAGCCATCTCAATACATTCTGTTATTACTGGAAGTGACAGAACATTTCTATTAAACGCAACTTTCTCTTCTTTATATTCATGTTTAAGCATAGGATCAGACTCACTTTGGCTCTGCTATCAGTTCTTGTAGTTTCAATACTGATTCAGTAAAAAGAACTGTGGCATCAGCACGTCGAAGACTGTCCAACCACAAACCGCTTAGGTTAAGTCTTTTGCTATCGTAATATCAATTTCCGATTATCCTTATGTTTTAGACTGACAGAGCTTTCGCTATAAATATTTTAAGAACTTTAACAGTCTACTCCTTTTACCCGAATTACCATAAGCATTGCTCTGTATCAGGAGAGAAAACTTTCTTTAGCAATATAAGCCATACACAGAGGTTCCCCATCTTGCGAGTCTTCCCAGACACTTAGTTCATAACGGGAATATGGTAGTTTGTTATGTAAACTACGAATAAATAAGAGTTGTTCTCTTGGCTGATGTGCACCTAGTGTAAGACTAATTTGATTACTTGAGGTTTAGGTGTAAAGCTTCTAAACCACGGAGAGAAGACATATTAATCAGTAGTTTTTAGGTTTGCTATGCTACTTTTTGTGTGAATACGTAAAATATATGCATTATTTCTTGAGTACTGTTTTGACGTCAAGTACTTTTAACAAGATTGGTTGATTTTTGCCTTGCCTCTCATGATTCTTTTCAAAGCATTATTCTTTCTAATGCAATAATATGAATCACTGCTTCTACCATGCACTGCCCTGAACTGACTCTTCAGTTATGATATAACTACTGTAAAGTTACTTATAACATTCTGCTGCTACTAATATAAAATTATTCTGTCTGGAACTTCTTTATTAGTCTTTCAGATGAAGCAGCAAGATTTATTGATTAATTTATTTATTTATTTTGTCCCCCTTCATTGGTTAAGCTTCTGCAGTTTGGTCAGCTTATACTTACGGTTATCTTAACTTCCCGTTATTGACGTTTTATTGAACATTAGATTATTTCGTCTGTTTTTTATTGTACCTATGATTTTGTTCTTACTTTTCTCTAGAAGTGCTTTTAAGATTTTGAAATTTATTGCTGGTAGTATGGCGTTTCCTACCCCCTACTTCTGGTGCCGCTTAGTGTACTAATTTCTCTCTGACTTTTATCTTTTTACCTCTTTTGTTTCAGTTTCAATGTCCTTCACCTAAAAGTCCTATTTTAAATTAAGAAACTGAGCTCTAGTACCTTCTCTCATGGTTACAATGTTTGGCTCTTACCATCAAAATAAACCTGTTTGTCTCGTCACTAACATCTAGTATTGCCTGACTTTTCATCATTCCATTGTTGCTTCCTTTACTTACTCTGTTCAGTGAAGTTACATTTTTTCCCATATTAGTTTGTGCTATGAAATGAAAAGTTTTTTTTTTCTAATATGCTTATCATCTTGCCTCTTCCGAGTTGACATTTGATTTTCGTTTAGTTGGATAAAGATTTATTTAACCTGTCAGCTTCTGCAACTTCCACTATTATTTCGCCTCAGGCATTACCTTTATCCATTTCCTAACATTCCTATAGCAGCTTCATGAACCTTTTTCTCATCTATTTTGCATTAAAGTCTCCATTTTCAGTTTCATCAACCTTTCTCTCACTTATGCATTAAAGTCTCCATTTACAATTATGTCAACCTTTCCCTCACTTATGCATTAAAGTGTCCATTTACAGTTTCATCAACATTTCTCTCACTTTTGCATTAAAGTCTCCATTTACAGTTTCGTCAACCTTTCTCTCATTTTTGTATTAAGTCTTCCTTCACAAACATGAACTGGGTTTTTGTGCTTCATCAAATTTTCTCAGTAGCTACACAGACTTCCCAGTTTCTTCAGTAGCAAAGGTTGACACTCAAGGATATACGTGGATTATCTACACACTGACTTATTCATTGCAGTAACTTTTTATTTTCTACATACTGACTTATTCACCGCAGCAATTTTTCATTATCTACACACTGACATTTTTTGAAGTAATTTTTTTAATCGACGTAAAAAAAAAAAAAAAAGTAAAAAAGTTGGCTCCATAAACATCATTGTCCTGTTCATTTCCATAACCAGTACATATATTATTTGGAACTGAGGAATGAAAGAAGCACTGTATTAACATTGCTTATTACATTTGACCAATAGTATATGATAATTATCCCCTTGGCCTTCAGTGCTGCTACTGTTGGGTTTAGAGTATGCTTTGACGGCCACCTTCACTCGCCTAACGACCGCCTCAAAGCCTCCAGTTTTTCTTGCAGTTTCACAGTTACTGAAGCCTTCACAAACCAAAGCAACCATAACAATTTTCCTCTCTTTGAACATTACCTGGCCCTACTGTGGGAGCAGGACAGATGCTAGCACACGCACGCACGCACGCACGCACGGAAGCGGGCGCGCACACGCGCACACACACACACACACACACACACACACACGAAAAATCGTCAATCAGACCAAATATACTCGCATTATATGGAGAGAGAGAGAGAGAGAGAGAGAGAGAGAGAGAGAGAGAGAGAGAGAATGCAGAAATTTATCAAGAAGAAAGTTAATATCGAATCTGTGCAGATTTAGTGGACCATACACTACTTCTTGCTAGTATTGAACTTTGTCTTTGCAGTCTGATTAGGAAGTCAAAACGTTATTGAGGCTTATGAAAGATTTAGGTTTGGAACAATGGCGATGATGATTATGATGATAATGATACTTCCTCTCACAGATCATGGCATCATCCGAATCTGCAGGGAATCTTGGAACGTCGAGTTACAAAATTCATCAACTTCCTTTAGCTTAACTTTTGTTTAAGATAGTTTGCAATTTGTTTTTGCACACAAAGTTGCTAAACAGTTCTCGATAGAACTAGAGTTATTATTAAACAATCAATATCCTTTTTTTCTCCTCCTCCATCTACCATCAGTCATGGGATGAGGCGATGGCACACTTGGTTTCTGACTTGTGTCATATCCGACTAGGGTAACAAACAGCTTATTATTTTTACTGAATATGTTCGCCATAGTCGACCAGAAGTCTATTCCTTAATCATCAAAAACACAGTACATCATCTTTAGATATCTTTGATGTTTCGCAACTCGGGACCTATTTTGGGATTCAGCATTTCTTCACTTGCTTAATATGTTTTCCAGATGCCGGGTGTGCTTAGCTGACTCCATCGTTTACCCTGCGTGGAAACTGACTTCTACCTTCTTTTCTCTGTGTGGAGTATGGCTATCGTGCGTGTATGTGGGAGTCGGGGGGACGTGGAGACTTTTTGTACATAATCATCCACCTTTTGCTGACCCCTTCCATCTCTCATTCCTACAGTGTTGCCGAATCCATCCATCTCTCTCTCTCTCTCTCTCTCTCTCTCTCTCTCTCTCTCTCTCTCTTGTAATAAATTCAATAAATATATAACTTTTGTCCATGTTTACTTTCAAACCCCGACAGCCAGTTCCATCTCTCTATTTCCTAAATCTTTCCTTCGCTACCCATTCTTCCTCCATAATTAACACCAAGTCATCAGCATATAACATCTCTCTTGGGAGTCCAGTTCTAAAGAGACGTGAGAGAGCTTCAAACACCATAATGAATAAATCATAAAGTAAGGACATGGTCTCTTAGTTTTCTACATAATTTATTTACAGCTTGATGCAGTATCTATTCTGAAAAGCAGCTTTACAACTGAAAATTACCCTCTTTCTTTATTATTTACAGTGATATGGATGCAAGATAATACACTACATAGTCTGCAAGTCATTACAGACAGTTTCTCTAGGGACCGTCACCTGTGGTATTATCCTTTCAACATTGGGTCAGTCTCTGAAAACAGGATCCCTTACTGACGTCGTCATGATTTCCTCTCTTTCAGGCTCTATTTTATGTACAGTAATTCTTGTTCATGGTGCAACTTCCGGATTGAATTAAACTGGGGCAAAACATGCCAGTTCTCTTGCAGTCTCATTTAAAATCTTATTTCCAGGCATTATATTATAGTTTTTTTGCTAAATTTCGCTCTCGGTAAGGTATAATAGTACTGTATACTAATGTACTTTCATATTAAAGCTATTAGTTCATCAAGTTTTGTGATGTGAATCTGCAACAACCCTAAGCAAGTTTAAACGCTTCTTTTACTCTAACATTCAACCGAGAAAAGCAAACGAAACATTCTTTTTCAAATTTTGCAAGTCGTAACTGTTTATGATTGATGAAATATTTCTTTTGTACGGAGATGTTTTTACCACACAGTATATAAAGTTTTGTCTTGAAAGTACCCGAGCAAATTATATTTTCTTTATATAAATAAGCTTTTTGTTTGCAATGTTTGCCAACCTATAGGCTAATGATATACAGAGCTCTACCTTTATTAACTTTAAATCACATCATCAGCTGCCTTTTCCTCATCAGGTTCTCCGGCACCGACTGAACTCTATTCGTGTCCCTTTGTCGCGTCAGGCGCCATCTGGATCTACAGTGTCTTCAGGGTTCGACGCATACACCCTCTAGAGTACCTGCTAGGATGGCCAACTATGCTCAGCTTCCCCGTGGTCTCTTCCCTGCTTGGTGGGATCATTACACCAGTGGTCACCATGAGTCAATTCTTTCTATTTCTAGTGAATTACGCTTGGGTGGGAGGCAGACTTTATTGCAAGTGGATGGTATAGGAAAGAAAAAAAAATGATGAGGTGAACAAAACTGTATTATTTGAGAATAGGCATGACCTCTTAAAACTAGAGGCAAATTTACTGTAAGTTACTAGTATGATAGTGAAAAGAATTGGTGCAAAAATTTAAAGACCACTGAACAAAGTCTATTGGAAATGGTGAGAATGTATGAGCTTTGAAGATTGGAGCCAAAATATATTGTCGACTGATGGTGTAAGAATTTAAGGAACTGGATGATGGAAGGAAGAAAGAGTGAGTGTGGTTTAAGTGTTGTGAACTTTTGTAATGATCTAAGCATTTGGAATATGAACAAACAGTCGACAGTTAAATTGTGTTTCTTTGATACTGTGTTTATTTGATGCGCCTAAAGTGACTGGTCTAACTGCTCAAAGGCCATTTAGTTAGAAAACCACTAATTTCCCGATTTGATGAAGGGCTTTTTTGCTCCCACCACCTCACTTCCTTCACAGTACTAGTCACTTGAGCTAACTAAAAAGCTGACTCAGATTCCTTGTAGCATTACGTTATTCTAGTGATTTTTATCTTGTAAATGCAGAACATCTGAATAAATATTCACAACATACTGTATATCTCAAAAAGTCTTTCAATATGTTACAGTAACACAGAAAGTAGATTTTAGAAGTGGGTCTGGCCTGAGAAAGGCGCGATCATTTCCTCGGAGCCTGCGTAAATACCCTCGCAGACACCAAACCAACATTCGTCCAGCAAGTATTAACACGAAGAGTTGCAAGCAGCAACCCCACGCCTCCTTATCATGTTGATAAAGACTGTTGGACAAGCATGCCATGCACAACAACTCACCCAAGTAACAGTGCGTTTGCAAAGGAAATTTCAGCTCATTACTATGTTTATTAAAAAGTGATCTTCCACAACATTTTGGTTTCCTTTTACGTGTCGGATCTCTAAATCATACTTCTGCAAAAGCAAACTCCAGCAAATCTAATTCTGATTTCTGCCGGTACACAGAAAGGAGAGAGGACAGTGGGCATTTGACATCGAAACTAGATTATACCCTGGATGCAAATTTCCATCAAAGTGCTGATAGGCAAGTGTGAGTGCAAGTAACTCTTTTCGAATATGTAGTGGAATAATTCTTACGAGCTAAAAGAAACGTTTCGCTAAAGTAACACGAAACATAGTCAATTGTCCTGTCATTCTCCTGCAGCAGAACTACTCTAACGAACAGTATTCCTGGCAATAGCGACTAATTTTGCTTTTATTTAAACCTGGTTACCATCTTCACACCAACTTTTTTTTGTAAGAAGAGCGAAACTTGTTACCATATTAAATCGGAATAAAGTTGGCATCAATGAACTTCACTTCCACTAATTTTCATTACGCAATGTACGAACTAATTAACCTTAACCAAACATATCTGTATAGTTTATCACTTCCCCAGTGGCTCATCAGAATCCTTAGCCTCACCCTTACTACTGAAATTACTTTGATGGGTTATCTGAACGTCAGGGATGTAGGATGGTTACTGCATTCTGCCAGGAGAGATGATACTGATCTAGAATGTGAGCTGTTTGCAGAATCTTTTAATCTCCCACAACTGGTAAAACAACCAGCCAGAATACCAGATAATCCTGACCATAACGCCTATCTCTTGAACCAATTCCTAACAGATAAACCGAATCAGTACAGGAAAAGAGCACTTTTATCACTTGGATCCTTCGACCACAATCTCATCAAAGCCTCATTAGTCAGTTGCCCCAAACCTCCCCGTTCTGAACCAGTCAGGGTGATCAGATGACATTGTGATAGGGCAGACTGGGATGGACTTAGAAATTATCTAGCCGATATTCTATGGCAGCCTTCCTTCTCCACTGAATACCCAGTCCCACATTAAAGACTAAAAACAAGTTAGCATGGAATTGTTCGTACCCTGTCAACAGTTTACTACAAGATCGGACTCCCCGAAATGGTTCTACTGCAACTGTGCAAGGGCAACTACCCAAAAGTCTTTGGCAAATGGCTATTACATTACGTAAAAAACTACCGAATCCTTCAGTCTATTTAAAATTGCCGGAAACCAAACAAAAACAGCAAAAAAAGTCGTCAAATCAAATTTCTTCGCAACCAAGCATGGAAACCATTAAATAATCCTAATGACAACTGAATATTCTGGCCGACTCTCAGTTCTTTCAGTAGTAACTAACAATTCATTATCCTTTCCCCCACTATAACATTTAGAAGGAAACAGTGTAAGTGACCCTCGTGGAAAAGCTAATATTCTTTACAGTGTGTTTGCCAAAAATTGAAAACGTTCCTGTGCTAAAACTTGACTCTCCCGAAATTGCTTCACTAAAGATAATAATACTGTAGATACATAAGATATATCTCGGACATTGTACCATCCAACAGATTTCCAGGACCAGGTGGTGCTCCAATTATTTTGAAAAACTTTTTCACATAACTTACTCGTGTTCTAACTGAATTATTCAGACTATGCATATGTACTTCTTCATTCCATAATTCTTGGAAAGAAGCTAACATCCACCCAACAGCAGTAAAAGGACATTCCTCCGTTCCATCTGATTACAGACCCTTGGCTATTTCATCTTTAGTAAAGTATTTGAGACTGTCATTAATATGCGCATTGTTAACATCTTCAATTCAACAACTTAACCCGTCCAGTCCCTACCGGTTTTTTTTTAACCAGCCTACCCCCAGGTCCCGACCGATTTTCGACTTTTTGTTTTTTGGCTGAAACCTTCGCTTTTGGTGACAAACACCGAAAATTCATAGAGAAACCGCGATCCTGAAGTTAGAAATGTTGATACAGGTGTCACTAAACCTTCCATTGTCCTTCTTTTTCAGGGTACCTGGCTAAAGAAAACGAACTATTGAAGGGTTAACTAATTCAAGCCACTTTAAATTATCTTTTTATTTCATTTATTTTGTACGAATTTATGTGTAGTACAAGTCTATATTGGTTTTCACACAATAATATAGGCGTTTATAAGCATTGGTCACTCATCCAAAACCCCAGTATATGGCACCTTCCTTTACGACATTACCACCTCATCACTTTTGTTTGTTTTAACCTCTAGCTTCTTTGTTTCTTTGTCCTCCACCTTAGGAATCACTTCCACCATGAATTTCGTCATTGGAGAGACCATGGGGCAACATTCCTTTACTAGCCAGGTTACAGCTAACAGGTGAATTGCCCAGTGTGGGGGGAGGGGGGAGGGCGTGTGTGTAGCACCCGTCTGGCAGGAAGCTCTCACCCCCTTTCTGTCCACCTCTCTAATGCAAGAATTAAATGATACTCTCAGTCCATCATTTATGCAATAGATCAACTTTGGAACTGACTTCCTCTGTCAGTATTTCCTTTTGCCTATGATATCCAGTCTTTTAAATGCAATATGTACAGGCATCTCGAACTGAACGAATCTATATTTTGGTTCTCTTTTGCTTAAATATTTATTTTTTCCTTGGAGAGAACAATTATTGAAGGCTTCTAGCCTTTGCTTCCTTGTCCCTTGCATGAAATAAAAAAAATAATATATATATATGTTTACGTCTTTTGTTTTTATTTTGCTCATGCAATCTCAAGACGATTTCACTCAGTTTTGAGCAGACTTCGCGAGCAGGATGGGTTGGATGTACCCTTGATTAACCTTACTCCCCAAGAAATCTTTCTTAAGTTGAGTAAAATCATATGGAGGTATTAAGGATGAACTGAAGTTAGGCGTTATCGAAGTGAAGGGTCTAGTGAAGTCAGCATCTAACTCTTGCTCTGTGGGAAGTTACTATTAAGAACAATTAAAGTGAATAGTGGTAGCAAAAATTTAGCCATTCGTTCTTATAGTTTTTTGCTTATTATTAATTTGCTTCACAATAAATTTACTCATCTGTAGACGCTAAAGGGGAGTTTGCACGTGGTGGCGTAGTGCACCCTGGGTGGAGCATCTGTGGCGTCCACCTTTGAGCCAAGAACCCCCGTATTTCCCCACACCTCGCCGTGGGAAGGGCCTGGTCCAACCCTGGTGAGGCGTTATCTGCCGCAAGAGGACACCAGTTCCCCACACGGTGTATATTATGTACTGTACCTGTAGGACGGCCCAACAGGAGCAGTTGCTTACGAGCCAAATCAGCCAGATAGACCAGGATCAAGGAAAACAACAACAGCAACAACAGTTCATCTTTGGAGAGCACCCCCCAAGTGAAGGGGTTAATGAAGGCTTTCTCAAACCCTGTCGG
>JAGKTI010027967.1:0-13095 GCA_018397915.1 Birgus latro | reverse complement strand
ACATAAGGTAATTGATAGTGCCATACACCTGGAATTGGCTAATTATCACTTGGCAACATTCAACCTGCACTTGTTTGCTAATTTCCCTTGCTTTTTCCCCCCGTAAAATATGCCGTATGAGCTACTCTCATAATGTAAATGTATATAAGAAAGGAAGGGAGAAGCCTGAGTGATATTTATATTCACCTGGAACTACCTAATTTATTATGTACAGTAAACCCTTCATAAGCCGAACTATATGGGGCTCTACCCTGGTTCGAATTCCCGATTTTTCTGACTTACCGAATTTTCACCCCCCCAAATTGCTAAATTACCGAATTTTCACCTCCCAGAATTGCTAAGACAATACCTATTGCTTGTCCTTTCAACACTAAATTAAAGAAGCATATATAAATAAATAAGTTATGACAAAAAACAATTTAGTGCATTTAATATACATTTAACCCCTTCAGTACTGGGTGTATTTTCATTTTGTTCTTGCTGCCACCAGACAATTTTAGTCAGTGTAGGTTGGATCTGTGGAAGTGCACGGGGTTGGTTCAGCCTTCGTTAGCCCCTTCAGTATGTGAGTCCAGTCCTGAGTGCCATAAAACCGGCTGGAGGAAGCGTAAGTAAAGTAGAAATAGACGTCACAGTACTGAAGTAGTTAATTGGTAGAAAATCATTCACAGAGGCAGTACAGACCGTCGGTAGCGTGTGTTGGAGATGGATTTTCACCCCCCCAATTTGCAATAACAATACTTATTACTTGTCTTCTTAACACTAAAGTAAAGGAGCATATACAGTGTATAAATTAATAAAGAAAGACAAAAAAGAAAGAATTCAGTGCACATAATTTGCCTTTCATCAGAGGAGATAGATTTGTCGGCAGTTTGTTTTGTTTTGGAGACAGAGGTGGTGGAGGTGGTTGAGTTCACACTTAAACGTAAATTCTAAAAGTACCCAGTATTTATTTCACTCTACATCAAGAACTAAACTTAAATGTAATCACTGTAATAGACTGCAGTGTAACATCTTTCATTAGATTCTTCGGCAGTTTGTTTTGTTTTGGAGACGGAGGTGGTGGAGGTGGTTGAGTTCACACTTTAACGTAAATTCTAAACAGTACCCAGTATTTATTTCACTCTGTGTTAAGAACTAAACTTAAATGTAATCACTGTAATAGACTGCAGTGTAACACTTTCAGTAATAATAGTACTGAACTTTACGACTAGAGGTGCCAGTATCACTTCTTTTAAGCTTTGAACCTTCCATGGCAAGGCAGAAGGCAAAAGGAGAGCACTGCTCAGCACTAGATGACAGTAAGAATGGCGCAACTACTGTCTCCAAAAGCAAGCAGCAGACTGGTGCCACGTGTCTGCCAGGCGTGTCCACCAGGCGCCATTTCTCCCCCTGCTTTCGCATTTCGCCCTACTTTCATACGTGATCTCGGCCTGAGTTCGGCTAACGGAAGATTCCGGCTTCTAAAAGTTGTCTAGATTTCCTACGACTTATTTCTTAGCATATACATTAGCACCTGACATTTTCAACTCTTGGCTACCGAGATACATATTATACATTCAGTTCGCTCTTGTCCTTCAATGCGTAAGGATGTCGCAGTCATGCCCTTCTATTTCTGCTGCTTTTGCGCCCGTTATATAAGGCCCTGTGACCTCTACCCCTACTAAACATTGTGTGGGGAGCAGTAAAGGACTGTAGATATATATAAGTGTTATAAAGTACAGTAAGACCTCACTATAACGGACTAATTGGGGCCCAAGCCAGTCCGATAAAAGCGACATCCGGACTTAGCCCTGCTAATCCAGACTTTTTCCGATATATCAGACATTAGTCCGGATTGCATCAGTGG
Source organism: Birgus latro (assembly GCA_018397915.1). Taxonomy (NCBI): domain Eukaryota; kingdom Metazoa; phylum Arthropoda; class Malacostraca; order Decapoda; family Coenobitidae; genus Birgus; species Birgus latro. Next base: position 11,246 of record JAGKTI010027967.1, on the reverse strand, counting down.
TTTTCACCACCATTGCAGTATTGTACTGTGTTATACTTTCACTACATTAATCAAATGGTATAATAATACTGTACTGTGCACCGAAAAACATGTCTTTTACTTGTCTTATTGTGGTGAACATAGCTGAAGTGGTCAGGCAGTCCGGACTGCTTTCTGGCTTTATCGGACTTTTTCCGATATATAGGAGTTTAGTCCGGTAGCTCCTCAAGTCCGATAAAAGTGAATTCCGGTCTATTGAAGTCCGTTATATCGAGGTTTTACTGTACTAGAAATAATAAAGTGTGAGTGCATATATGAGTAAGAAATGACAGAATACCAGCGGCAAATTAGCTCGAGTGGGAGGCTTTTATGTGCTCGTAATTTACATTGCTTTCACAGTTTTTTTTTTTTTTTTAGAGTATGGATTCCAAACTACTTGGAAATCACTGAATAGTGTTTCTAGTGTTAGTATCTGGCAGTGGTATTCAGATTAGGGAATGTCAGGAAGTGTAAAGTGGAGACTTAGTTACCCAACTTCAGAAGTGTCCACAAGTCCTATGGTAGTCGACGAGTGCTAAAAAAACATCCTAGGAGAAAGCTGAAGGTATGTGCCATATGCGTATGTAATTATAATATTCTTGGACTAATTGATTTGTGGCAAATATTTTTAAAAAGTCAGTCGGAGCGCGAATATCCCCGCAGGATTGGCACGGCGTGCCTCTGACAACCCCGCGGTTTAAGGGTTAAATGTGAGGGCCAGCCTACCTAGCTCCGGGCTCCTATGTTCCTCATGGGGCAACACTGGATTAGATGAATGAATGATTGGATGAAAATTATTATTAGAAATGGACTCCTGTAGGAGGTGTTGTATGCTGGTAACTTGTGTTGATTGCAGAGAAAGAAAGGGAGGTTCAGGAAAGATTTAGGAAGCGGGAAGTGGAGAGAGACAATGGAACACAAGGATTTGAGAGTAAACATAGACACTGTCAAAGCAGAGGGAGTGTGGCATGTGTATTTACCTAATTGTGATATACAGGAAATGAGCTACGCTCGTGGGGTCCCGTCTCTCCTCAACAAGTCAAATTTTGCCTTAAACTCGTTTAAGATTTTAGACTGGACAATCTCTTTGTCCAGGCTGTTCCACAGGTCTATACATCTATAATGAGAATTATATTTCTTGATGTCCTTCAAGCAGCTTGGCTTCTTTAGTTTCATTCCATGTCCCCATGTTACCCTCTCATCCCACACAAACAGATTTTCTCTGTCAATTTTATCTACTCCTATCATGGTCCTGAACACTGCAATCATGTCGCCCCTCTCTCTCCTTTCCGCTAAGGAAGGCAAATCCAGCCTTTCCAGCCTCTCTCTGTACGACAAATCTGCCAGACTGGGGACCATCTTGGTTGCTGTTTTTTGTATTCTCTCAATCTTGGTTATATCTTTCTTTTTGTGTGGGGACCACACTACTGCTGCATATTCTAACCTGGGGCGGATCATGGCCACTATCAATTTTTTCATCATCTCCTCATCCATGTAATGAAATGTCACTCTTTTATTGGTCAAGAGTTTATATGTCTCTCTAACTATCTTATTTATGTGCTTTTCAGGTGACGAACTATCCTGGACCAGCACTCACAAATCTTTCTCTTCTCTCGCTTTTCTAATTGGTTCATTACCCATCAAATAATTCAGTGATGGCCTCTTGGTACTTTTACCCATTTCCAATATTTTACATTTTTTTGCGTTGAATTTCATTTCCCACATCCGGCTCCAATCATGTATCCTATCCAGATCCTCCTGTAGCATTTTACAGTCCTCTTCAACCTCTACATTTCTCAAGATCTTTGCATCATCAGCAAACAGACTTGTGTAACTGTTCACTCCATCTACCATATCATTTATGTAAATCAGGAACATTACTGGCGCCAACACCGAGCCCTGTGGGACACCACTTGTTACTTCCCTCCATCCAGATGTCTTGTCCTTTATTACTTTCCTCATTTGTCTGCCACTCAAAAAGTCTCTCATCCATTCCAGGAGGCTTCCCTTCAGTCCTCTGATATGCTCTAATTTCCATATTAGTCTCTTGTGGGGTACCTTGACGAAGGCCTTCTCCAGATCTAAATACACACAATCCACCCAACCGCCTCTCTCCTGTAGCACGTCAATCTCGCCCTTGAGTAAAAGCTCAATAAGTTGGAAACACATGACCTTCCCACTTCTGAATCCAAACTGACTTTCAGTCAGAATATTCATCCCCTCCAGATATTTTATCCATCTATCTTTCAGGATTCTCTCACACAATTTCGTGACCATGCTGGTTAGAGACACTGGTCTATAATTCAGGGGTTCTTCCTTGTTTCCTCCCTTATAGATTGGTACCACATTTGCCCTCTTCCATTCCCGAGGCACTTTCCCCTCTTCCAGTGAACACGCAATTAAACTGTGAATCTTATCTGCCAGTTGTTCTCCGCATTCCTTCAGTATCCAATTAGAGATTCCATCTGGTCCTGGGGCTTTCCTTACTTCTTGAGTTTCCAGTAATTTATACACTTTCCGCACTTCCACTTTTATATCTTTTATCACTACATTTCTAATCACTCCCGCCCCTTCCACAAACACCCTTTCCTTTTTGAAAACCGATTGGAAACAATTGTTCATTATTTCAGCTTGCAATACCGCATCCTTGTAGACCTCTCCTTCTACTTTCAGTTTGGTGATTCCTTCCTTTTGCCTCAATTTGCCATTAACAAATCTATAAAACAATTTGGGTTCGTCCTTACATTTGACAGTTATACCCTTTTCAAAGTTCCTTTCTTCCTCTGTATGTATTCTTGTGTATTCATTTCTAGTTCTTTTTTATTCTTCCTTTGCTCTATTATTACCTCTTTTTCTCCATTTGTTCCATGCCATGTCCCTCTCTTTTTTTGCTGTCATACACCTTCTATTAAACCATTCCTTTTTCCTGTTTTCTTTCCCCCTTACTCTTGGCACATATTTTTCCACTCCCAAATTATAGAGGTCTAAAAAGATATCCCACTTCCTCTGTATCTCTTTTGTCTCTCTGAATTTTCTCCAATCCGCATTTTCGAAAAATTTTCTCAATTCTGCAAAGTTTGCTTTCCCAAAGCTGTATCCTCCTTGCCTATAAAGCTCATCTCTTGTAACCACATTCCCTATTATCGTCTGGAACTCAGTGACCACATGATCACTTTTTCCTATAGGACACAGATATTTCAAAGATTCAGTTACATCATGTTCTTTGGATAATAGCAAATCTAATCTTGCTGGTGTGTCATCACCTCGGAATCAATCGTGTCTCTTCTTTGACCCACTGGGTCATTACATTATTCATTGCTATATTTAACAATTTAGTACCCCACGAATCTTCGCTGCCTCCTGAGTCCCATTCCTTCCAGTTCACCTCTTTACAATTAAAGTCACCCATTAGGATTATATTGTTGCTTTTCCCAATCACCTTGTGTAGATAACTGACCATGTCTGACAACATCTCCTGGTATTCATCGTCATTCCATGCTCTCGTCTTAGGGGGAACATATACCACTGCCATATCTCTTTTACCATTCTCCCCAGTTTCTAATTTCATATTTATTGCTTCGGCCCTGTCCTCTGCCATTTCCACAGTATCTACATTAATGTTGTCCTTCACTGCTATCATCACTCTTCCTCCCGTTTTTTCTTTTCTGTCTCTTCTCCATAATTTGTATTTCCCATCTCCCATATGAATATCAATATCTTCTTTCAATTTAGTCTCTACAAAGCACATAACATCAGGTTCATGTACCTTCAAAAAATCATTGATTTCTAACCTTGCCAATATTAGTCCATCAGTGTTTGTGTACGCCACTTTCAAACTTTTTTCATCGTTTTTTTATACTCTCTTCTCTCCTTCCCTCCGTCGGTACCACTTTCTCAATTTCTGATCCATAACTCTCCCATAGAACACTGTCTTCTCTTCCTCCGTTCGCTGTTCATTTTTTATCTTTGCTTCCTTTACTAACTCCTTTAATTTAGCTCTTTCTTCTTCATTTGCATCCTTTCTTATCCAAACATTTTTAAACACCTCTTTATCTGACAATTTCCACTTATTTATGATTTCATTCACCATTACCTTGGACTGAAACTTTACTTTCAATGGCCTTGCCCTGCCTTCCTCGTACTTTCCTAACCTAAACACTTCTTCAGTCTCTTTCTGGGCTTCATTGTTACCCTCCATAACCACTGATATTATTTCTTTAGCCTTGCTCAGTTATTTTTTCTCTCTTTCGGATCTTACTGTCATACGTTTTGCTTTTATTCCTGAGATTATCACACATTTTTTCTTGTCTGCTACATCCCTAACCAAAGATTCTCTACTTCTTAGTACCCTAACCCACTTCCTTCTCCACTTTTTCCTTGCTTAGTTGTTCTATGATCTCCTTCAAATTTACATTTCCTTCCTGCTGTATTTTCTTCCACCCCTTATGTTGCTCCTTGATTTCCTTAATATGCTCATCATGCATCCTCGATTTTGATTCGTACTCATCTAGTTTACTTTTCATTCTGTCCCTTTCTTCTTCCAACCTCTTATTCTCCCTCTTGAGCTGTTTTATTTCATTTGATGCAGATTCGTTACTCACCTTCAATTCTGTGACATCGTTTTCTTGTTCATCACTACGTGTGCAAACTTTTTCCAGTTTATTGTGTAGGACTTTAATCTCTATCTCTTGCTCTAAGGTCCATTCCTGCAGCTGTCTAATTACTTCCCATACCTTTTTTAACTCCTGGACATTCCTTTCTGCCATTTTCTCTACTCCTGCTATTCTTGTTTGGTTCAGCTTATCACCTCCATTATTTACATCAACATCGGTGAAGCCCTCAAATTCCCCCTCGCCAGATGTAAACAATCTTCTGTCTCTCTCCGCCATGATTCAAACATATGGAGACTTCTTTTTTTTCGCTATATCTTGTATTTTATGGCCGAAACTTTTTTTTTTTTTTAATCTAATATCTGACGGGACCACCACTCACGCTCTCAACCACATAATCACAATAGGTTGGTCTTCTTTTCGCCGCTGATTCAGCAATTATTTCCCCTCGATCCAGGAGCAGCTTCTCTCTCAGCGACCCGACCGTGTTTGCCACAAGTGTGTGAGAAGTAACTGCAGCTTGTGCAGTGTTTGTGATAAGTAGGTGCATAAGAGATGTAGTGGTATTAGAAGTAGACTGTGAAATAATTTTGATTTCATGTGTGCCATGTGTCAAAGAGAACATGTAGAGATTTTCAGGTTTCAAAGATTTGATTTGGGGGACGTTATTTTATAGAGATGAGGCTGGATCTGTAGCTAGGGTAAGGAGTGGTTGGAGGAAGTTCAGGGAGGTGTTGCCTCTCATGATATTGGCAGGGCTCTACCCGTGCTAAGGGATCTTTGTGTGTGGCATGTGTTAGGAGCATAATGCTGTATGGTAGTGAGACCTAGGCATTGAAGAAAGATGATATTCATAGGCTAATATGTACCAAGGTTGGCCAAGCACGGATCGATATGTCATGTGTCTTCTCTCTGTGACGCCTCGAGCATGTGTGTTTGTGTGTGTGTGTGTGTGTGTGTGTGTGTATGTGTGTGTGTGTGTGTGTGTTCCCATTATATCTCATGAACAGCTTGAGATATCAACATGGAATCTTCAGGGTATCAAGGTATGGCAAAAATCTTCTCCGAATTTGAAAATAGGCATCAGGGTCAAGGTTGAGGTCACCAAAATCGTTGCCAAAGGTCAACTAGTTTTTATTGCCCACCTTTTGCACCATTATATCTCATGAACGGCTTGAACTGTCAACATGAAACCTTCAGGGTATCAAGATATGGCCAAAATCTTTACCAAGTTCGAAAATGTGCACTCAGGGTTAAGGTCAAGGTCACCAAAATGTCTGCCAGAGGTCAGCTAGTTTTTATCGCTTACCGTTAGCACCATTAAATGTCATGAATGGCTTGAGCTATCAACATGAAACCTTCATGGTATCAAGATATGGCTAAAATCTTGGACTTGGCCAACAGCATATTCGTTTTCGTTTTCGTTTTTGAAGGCTCCAACATGCTTGCATGTGTCGGCCTTGGTCACCTAATGGTGGCTCTCCACGCTGCTCGATCTCTGGCAGCCTCCCTATTCAGTCCCTTAACCCTTAAGTCACATTTAATGACCTCGTCCCATGTCTTTCTCGGTCTACCCCTCCCAACCCCTCCCCCAATATTAACACTTCTCACCCTCTGTACCCAATTATCCTCCCCCATCCTCTCCACATGTCCAAACCACCTCAGCCTACCTCTCCTCATCACAACACCAATACACTCCAGTCCCATCCTACCTCTCAACTCTTCTATCGTAAACCCAGCCCCCCCAGGCCTTGCACGCAGGGACGCACTGCACATCCACCTAATCATTGTCATTTCTGTACGTTTAAACCTGCGAATATCCTCTTCCTTTACTGCCCAGGTCTCACTACCATACAGCATCACACTCCTAACACATGCTGCATACAAAGACCCCTTAGCACATAAGGAGAGTCCTCTCAATGTCAGGAGAGGCAACAGCTCCCTGAACTTCTTCCAACCACTTCTCACTCTAGCAACCGAGCTAACTCCAGCCCCACCTCTGGCACATAACATGTCTCCCAAATAACAAAACTCCTCCACACACTCAAGAGACTCACCTGCAAGTTCAACCCTCTCACGCCTAACAATCTCTGCCTGCTCTCCCCGACACACCGCACACATGAAATCAGCATTATCTCGCAGTCTGCCTCTAAGTTCAATGTTGGAATGACGTAACCCAGGCAATGATTCATCACACTTGGCTGAATCTTTTGGAGGGGTTACCTGAGGACCGACATGGGTCTGCACCTGGTGAGCCTCAGTTGGTGCAGGCAGAGGTTGAGGCAGCTGCTGTAGAGGCACGGCGGATTCCTGGAGCTGGTTTTGATGAAACAACTGGCGAAGATATTCGTGAAATGGTACAACCAGCCCCAGTTTCTGCTGCTGATATTGTGGAGGAGGAAATGAGACAAGATGAGGACAGCCCAGGTGAGGAGGATGAGGGTGGTGATGTGCGCGTACGCACGGACTGTGCATAAACAATATCAAGAAGATCATCGACTTGGGTGACCAGCTACGACACCTCCTTGAACAGGATTCCACCATCAAGAGTGATGCAAGGTGTACCCTAATTACCCAGGCACTGGCAGGATGCAAGGACCAATACCATGCTCACATCAACTCTCTCCGGCAACGGCAAGTAACCAACTTCCTACGCCGTTGGACACAGGCACAACCAGAACCACAACCAGGATCTTCAAACCAGGACCATCAACCAGCACCTACCCACCTGGATGCTGGAGCACTAGGGTGTGGTGATAATTTCCTTGATGAGATTGAACGTCGAAGGGGTGGTCAGTAAACACCACCCCAGTCTCAGAATCCCTCTAACCCACCCAAGCTTTTCAACAACCCAAAAAAAGTAAATAAAAAGGGATATTAAGTTCTGTTTTTTATTAACCCTTCCAGTAAAACAAATAACTCAAAGTCATATGGCCAACCCTTACGGGATTATGGCGTTTGGCAATAGATAGATAGATAGTATATTTATGATTTGCATGCTCATTTTTTGACTATTATATGTTATTATGTGGTACAAAAAGGATATCTTAGCAGTAAATATTGAGGTCATGGCACCAATTAGAATTATTACCATGCGTTCTTCGATTTGGCTATCACGTTTTCAGCTATAGCAGCACCAATTGGGCGTGATAGCCGAGGGTTGAGTGTACATTTTATATACAGTATATATATGTACATACTGTATATATACAGTATATATATATACACACACACACATGCATGTTCGCGCACATCCCACTTTATACACACACACACATGCATGTTCGCGCACATCCCACTTTTAGCTCCAATAAATCTGGTCACCTTGGGCGTGTAGCATCCATCTGGCAACAAACTCTCATCCCTTTTCTATCCAGCTCTCTAATACAAGAGTTTACCGTTGCTCCCAATCTTTCATATATGTAACAGGTCAACTCTGGAACTGTCTCCCTCTCTCTGTATCCCCACTTCTTACGATCTCCAGTCTTTCAACCGCAGTGTGTCCAGGCATCACGAAATTAACAGATCTTGATTTTGGCTCACTTTTGTTTTTTCTGCTTGGGAGGAACGGTATGCAGGCTCCCGGCCTTTGGTTCATTCTTCCTTGAAAAAAAAAAAAAAAATCCCTCCACTTTCTTCTTGGGCTTCCTCCTCCCTCTTCAAACTCACACACATATACCTTTTTCACAACTCTGTTGTTATCCATTCTCTGCACATGACACACCATCTCAGTACACTCTCTTCAATTCTGGTATCCACAGACTTTCTCACTCCACATCTTTCACATATCCCATTATTCTGTGTCCTATCTACTCTCTTTACTCCACATACCCTCCTCAGCAGTCCCATCTCCACTGCTCTTACTCATGACTTTTCATTTTCATGCCACAACATAGTATCACATCTGTATGTTAAAGTTGGCACTAACTTTCCTTCATGTAAGCCTCGTACAGCTGCTACACTCAAGCCTCTGTTTCTTATCAAGGCCTTCATATCACCAGCTACTTTCCTTCCTTGTGTCACTCTACTTTCCACTTCTTTTGCACATTTTCCTCTCTTTTCTATCACCGTACCCAGGTGTTTGAACTCTCTCACCAGTTCCAGTCTCTCTCCATTCACTGTAATGTCACACTGGGAGTCATCTCATTTCGTTTCATTTCATTATGTTTTTGAATGCTCCAACATGCTCGCATGCTTCAGTCTTGGTCATCTAATGGCAGCTGTCCATGCTGCTTGATCTCTGGCAGCCTCCCTGTTCAGTCCCTTAACCCTGAGGTCACACTAAATGACCTCATCCCAGGTTTTTTTTGTCTACTCGCAACCCCCCCCCCCCATACACTATCCATTCTTCTCCCTTTCTGCCCCCCGTTATCATCTCCCATCCTCTCCACATGCCCAAACCACCTCAGTCTACCTCTCCTCATCACAGCATCAATATATTCCAGTCCCATCCTACCTCTCAACTCTCCCATCGTAAATCTAATACCCCCCAGGCCTTGCACGCAGGGACGCACTGCACATCCACCTTATCATTGTCATTTTTGTAAGTTTGAGCCTGCGAATAGACCTATCCTCTTTCTTTACTGCCCAGGTCTCACTACCATACAGCAGTACACTCCTAACAAATGCTGCATACAAAGATCCCTTAGCATGTAGGGAGAGTCCTCTCAGTGTCAGGAGAAGCAACAGCTCCCTGAACTTCTTCCAACCACTCCTCACCCTAGCCACAGCGTTAGCTCCAGCCCCACCTTCTACACATAACATGTCACCCAAATAACAAAACTCTTCCAAACACTGAAGAGACTCACCAGCAAGTTCAATCCTTCATACCTGACAATCTCCACTTTCTCTCCCAGACACTCCACACACATAAAATCAGCATTATCTCACAGTTTACCTCTAATACCACCACATCCCTTATGCACCCACTTATCACAAACAGTGCACAAGATGGAATTGCTTCCCATGCCCTTGTGGCAGGTTTCACTTGGCCACTCTCCCTCTTCTTTGACAGTACTGTCACCATCCCTAGATATCATCACTTTTGTTTTATCTGCATTTACTTGTAAACTCTTGTGCCCCATACAGTCTCTGCATTTCCTAAATCTGCATCCCTTTCATTCACTGCAATTAACACCAAATCATTAGCATACAGCATCTCCCACGGGCGTCCATTTCTGAAGTCACGTGAGAGGGCTTCATGTACTGTACCACAAGGGACTCAAAACTGACCCCTGATGCACACCAGCATTCACGGAAAACTCATCACTCAAATCTTCACTCACTCTTACCTGGGCCATAATGACCCTAACCAGCCACTTCTTGGCACCATGCTTTCTCATTGCCCACATCACCACCTCTTTCAGTAACCATCACTTTACTCTTATCTATGTTTACTCTCAACGCACAACACTCACAGACATCCACAAAGGCCCACACTAGTCTGCCAAGCTCTTGTCAGGTATTTGCAAGTAGCACTGCATCATCAGCATACAACAGAATTGAGATATTCCATCCATCACCATCATTACCAATGCCATCCCTCTCTCCATTACTCTTGTTTTTACTTTTCTCATCATCGCATTCATGTATATAATTGAACAACCATGGGGACATTACACAGCCTTGTTGCACGCCTGCATTGATTGTGAACCATTCACTTAGATGCCCATTTACCCTTACACATGCCTAACTACCATCATAAAAACTCTTGCAGCCTACCATCTACACCATACCTGCGCAAAACCTTTCACAATCAATCTCCCTCTTCATTGCTATATGCTTTTTCTAGACCCATAAATGTCATAAAGACCTTATTGTCCTTCTCACAAGCCTTCTCCACTATATGTGTCACTGCAAATATTTGATCCACACATCCTCTGCCACTCCTAAAGCCACCCTGTTCATCACTCACAAGGACTTCTGACATCTCTCTTACTTTCTTTATAATAATTCTCCCATATACCATCCCCACAATGCTCAGTTGACTTATGCCACGTATAATAATTCTCCCATATACCTTTCCCACAATGCTCAGTTGTCTTTTGCCACGATAATTCTTGCATTCACTTTACTCACTTTTATTTTTGTACAAGAGGACAAACACTGCCTTTTTCCACTCTACTGGCACCATTTCACTCATCCATGCTTTCTTACATATCTCAAACAAGCACTTCATTCCACTCACCCCACTACACATAATCATCTCTGCATACGCCTCATCAACTCGGTCTGCTTTCTCATTTTTCAGCCACATTATAGCATTCTTCACCTCCGCGAGTGTCACGTTTCCTGGCACTGCCTTCCTTCTCTATTCATCCCCAAAACCACTTAGCACTCGCTTTGCTTTCTCCATTCCCATTCATCACACTTTCAAAATATTCTTTCCATCTAGTCCTTACTTCTCCATAATTTAGTAATCTACCGCTTACATCCTTCACACTTTCACATTATTATTATTATTATTAATATTCCTCGTGTACAGGAAACCATTTGGCTTTTCACTTAATGTAGAGTCACCCATAGGCAGAAGGAAGATGAAAGAATGAAGGAAAGAAAGACAGAAAAGGGAGTGTAAAGTCACCCGTAGGCAGAAGGACAAGGAAAGAATGAAGGAAA
>JAGKTI010027966.1:0-13095 GCA_018397915.1 Birgus latro | reverse complement strand
TTAATACCCGAAATTGGATTTAACACATTAGTAAAGTCTACATATTTATCTATTTGTAGCCAGACACCATAATCCCATAATGGGTTGTCATTTGTCTTGATTTAGTTGTTTTACTGGAGGGGCACTAACCCTTCGCTAACTCACTTGCGGACACTTAAGGAACACGTATGTCTTTGTTATATAGTTACCGCCCAGCACTAAAAAAAAAAGTTTTTTGGCTTACAGGAAACCATTTGGCTTGTCATTCAATGTGAAACCGCCTGAAAAAAAGAGTGACAGGAAATATGGGAGAAATAGGAAGAGAGGGAGGGGCAGACACTGAAAAAATGATAAAGGTGAAGGAAGAAGAAGGCAGCACCACATTTAGTGAATGATAGTGCTGCCTACTTCTTCATTCACCTTCATCACTTTTCTGTGGTGGCCCTCTCTCTTCCTATTTCTCCCATCTTTCCTGTCACTTTTTATTACTCTTTTTTCCTCTTCAGGTGGCTTTATGTTGAATGACAAGTCTAATGGTTTCCTGTAATCCAGGAAATTATTTACAAAGCTGGGCGGTATCCATATAAAGTATCTATACATGTTCCCTACGTGTCAGCAAGTGGGGAGGCGGGGAGTTAGAGCTCCTCTTCGTAAAACAACCCAAAGACAAATTACCATTCCTTATAATATGGGATTATATGGTGGCTGGTTACAGACAGATAGACAGACACTGACTACTAGTGTGTTAATTAAATCCAATCTGTATTAAAGCAGATGTATTATTTCCACTATGTATAAACTCTAGGTTGGTCTGGCCTGAGTTGGCTAAAGACCAATGTTACATACTTTTAGCCTTTAGGTATAAATGTTGTTTCATATTATAGCTAACAGCCGGCCAGCCAAGATTTCACTGACAGTACTTGCAAGAAAAATTGCTGCTTTTTATTATTTGGGTAATGACGAGAAGCTTATTTTATATATATTACGAGTTTCATATCATTAATTACTGTTGAGAAGAGGGATTTGCTAGACAGGGAGTACTGGAAGGTTCTCAGTAATTCTCGTATTTATCAGTTATGAGTCAGAGTTGCCAGTTAGCCTTCTATTTGTGAGTGGAGTATTTCGTAAAGGTATACATTAAATTATATGCTTTTTTTTTCTCTCTGTTTTATTTGTGATTATTAAATTGCTTAATTTTATTTCAGTTTGCATGCTAAATAATGTCGAGTTAAAACCCTGGGGTATTTTCGATGTCACCGAGTGGTAACTGTTGCTCCTTTGAGATTGTACTAAAACTTTGGAGAAGGGAAGACTATATAAGGAGGTGAGAGAGTCACCATTAGCCCTACACCATCCAGGGCAAGGGGGCTGAGGGCAGCGTCGGGGCGGGTTCATCGATCTGCAGCTGTCGGCGCCTCCTCGATCGGCGCCACGTCGTCCATCCTGCTGCCCGTCCCGCCCTGTCTTCCTCGATCTTCGACCTGTGCAGCCGGCCACACGATCGTTCCGCCAGCCCTCGTCATCTTCCCTGCCTTTGCTGCCTTCCTCGTCAATCTGTCTGCTGCTGGTGCCCCGTTTTTCTTAAGTTTCTGCAGCGCGCTTTTGCGCGCCCTCTGACGGGCTCTTTGTTTGCCCGTGTCCCCACAAGTTGGGGCGAATATTCACAACAACGTCACCATCACGACTCGCAGCCCATCTCCCGTCGTGTGAGGACCTCCACCCAACCCGCGGCGGGACCAGTTCTCCGGTAGCTCTCCACCAGCCGAGGGGGTTTGGTCTGGTCTATCCACCCTGAGGATGTGGCCTTGATCCAGCCGACCTGGAGGTCGAGACCGACTATTCTCCCTCCTCCCGGATCGGGGCTTTTCCCTCGCCGTCGACCGTGACTGGGCCATCCCTCATGGCTTTCCGTCTGCTGCTGGGGAGCTGGGCGAGTCCTTAGCCCTACACCATCTAGGGCAAGGGGGTTGAGGGCAGCGTCGGGGCGGGTTCATCGATCTGCAGCTGTCGGCGCCTCCTCGATCGGCGCCACGTCGTCCATCCTGCTGCCCGTCCCGCCCTGTCCTCCTCCATCTTCGACCTGTGCAGCCGGCCACACGATCGTTCCGCCAGCCCTCATCTTCTTCCCTGCCTTTGCTGCCTTCCTCGTCATTCTGTCTGCCTGCTGGTGCCCCGTTGTTCTTAAGTTTCTGCAGCGCGCTTTTGCACGCCCTCTGACGGGCTCTTTGTTTGCCTGTGTCCCCACCTGTTGGGGCAAATATTCACACACACACACGTCACCATCACACACCACAAAGCCAGCAGAAGACAGGGCGTGTGTGCTGGGCATTCCCCAGGCCCTGTCTTCCCCCTTTCTATTAATCAGCCAACACCCCACTGACGGGCTCTCAGTTCGCCCGTGCCCCACAGTTTTGTAGGACAAATATCACAAAAAAAAAAAGTCACCATCGTATCAGTTTCAGTTTCAGTGCAGTTAAAGTTAGTTCAGTGTCAGTGTGGCCTAGAAGATTGTACAGCTCCAGTACTTGTGAAAACAGTGAAGTGTGTCTGGCAAGCATTAAGTGTAATTATTTGGTGAAGAGAGACAGCGAACTTGAGAAACCAGTGTTTATTTACCACGCGAGAGCCGATCTCGTTGGTGCACACCGAAAGGCTGACCATAGGAAGAACAACTCACTGGGCAACTGAACTACTGCTGTTAGTCTCTGGCAGTGTGGGACGTGGACTTAATATTACCAAGAGTTGGCTTAGATTTATATGCTAAAATGTTATGTGATTTCTATTCGTATTGTGACTGTTTCGTACCTTAACCCATCTGCACCCAGTGCCCTCAGTATAGGGTGGAACTGGGCATTTTCAAAATTTAATAAAGAAAGGAACCCCAGGGTAGGGACTTATGAGCTTTGCGACTATGAGCCGACAGGTTGGGGGGGTGGGGTACACTTAGCACTTTTCCAGGAATATCCCTTGCACAGGAACTCTGGGAGCTATTGGGTTAAACACTGACAAATCCATCAGTTTCTTTAACCTATTTCCACCCAGTGTCCACAATATACAGTAGGATGGAACTGGGCATTTTCAAAATTTAATCAAGAAGGGAACCCCGGAGTAGGGACTGATGAGCTTCGCGACTATGAGCTGACAGGGGGAGGGCGGTACACCTAGCACCTTTCCAGCAAAATCCCTTTCACAGAAGCTCTGGAAGATAATGGTTTAAGGGAAACACAAAAGTTACAGTATGTGCTTTACGTCTCCTGTTGTTTGCCCAGTGGCAAAGACGTTACATTACAAGTATGAATGTGTCTTAACCCTTTAACCGTGGGGTTGTCGGAGGCACGCTGTGCCCATCCCGCGGGGCAAATCCGCTCTCCGACTGACTTTTTAAAAATATTTGCCAAAAATCAATTATTAGCCCTAGAGTATTATATTTACATACGCATTTGGCACATACCTTCAGCTTACTCCTGTGATATTTTTTTTAGCACTCGTTGACTAACGTAGGACTTATGGAGACTTCTGAAGTTCGGTAACTAAGTCTCCACTTTACACTTCCCGACATCCCGTAATATGAATACCACTGCGTCATATTATCACTAGAAACACTATTCAATGATTTCCAAGTAGTTTGCAATCCATACTCCAAAAAAAAAAACAGTGAAAGCAATGTAAAATAAAATACGAGCGCGTACGAGCCTCCCACTCCCGCTAATTCGCCACTGGTATTCTGTCATTTGGTATAAGAATAGGGCATAGGGCTCATTTCAATGGTTGAAATCAGTGGAAAAATCCGGGGAAGATTTGCATAGCACAGAGCAGCTGAGCAGACGACACGAGAGGGTAGTGGAGGGGAGGTAGGGAGGGGAGTCAAGAATGGGGGAAAATGGCTAAACTGTCAACAATGGATGGGAGTACTGATGACATTAGCATCTCTGACTATTGTTGGACATTGGCAGTGCTGATAGATGATACAAGTCACCACCTGAAAGCCCGGGCAAATTCAAAACAACACAATATCACAAAAGTGACACCCCGCGGTATGATCCATTGCACCCGAGCGTCACGGAAGTGACGACCCACAGTTAAGGGGTTAATACCATCTTAATACACAAAGATACAGTACAATTATCATTTTACAGCTTCTTTAAAATACAAATCTACAGCTTCTTTAAAATTAAAATCCAAGTAAAATGCTAACGGAACTGTGTGATATTTTTAAAAGTAGCATACTAGCACAGTACCAGCTGAGCGTGTGGGCGTGCTGCAATGCCCTCCCGCAGCCATCACCATAAACACCGTGGGCCTCGCCGTTCTGATCACACCTACAGAATTGTGGGACAGGCTGGCGCCAGTGATAATCTGTCGACATCTGGGAGTGACGGGGAAGGGCAGGAACAACCCTAAGAACGAGAAACGACCACGGATGACATTACCTGTGGTGCTGCGGCACAAGGCAAACGCCTCTGCATGGGAGACGACAATGATGCTTTGGCTGTTGACCTTGAAACTGAATGCGGTGGAATGGAGCAAAATCGTAACACCAGAGTGAAGGTGAATTTCGTCCAGATTGTGAGCTCTTGCTCTCACAAAAATCCAGGTGGACTGTTTCAGTCACAAAGCAGTTTCATGAATTTGAGGTACTATTCAAAGAAGCTAAGGCAGGTCCGTATGTGACAGTGAGGAGTGGCCTTGCTGTGGATTATTTGGTTTGTGATGGCTTTAGTGGCGTTGTTTTGAAAACAGATACCAACTGCCTCCAGACCAGAATTATTATTTATAATGTTCCTGTCTGCTGGGTGGTGGAGGATCATGCAGCACCAGAAAACGTCCTGTGGATGAAGAGAAGAATGGTTGGCAAATATCCGAGGCCACATTTAATTGCTCTGATTCAGGGGGGGGGACACTGGAGACAGTTTTCATCAGGCCATTTGGATATAGGAAGGTTCCACTCCTGTTTAGGAGCCTGATTTCTGCTGCTGCTGCAGCAGATGGGGGCATCTGACATGGAAGTGCAGTGTGGCATACCAGTGTCACTTTTGTGCTTGAAGGCACGAATGTAGCACCAGTCAGGAAAAAAATCAAGAGAGGCAAACACTTCAAACCCAAGTGCTGCAACTGTAGACGGGAGCACAATGCCCACTCGTCCTTGTGTCCCCCCAAACCACGGATGCCCCTGGCACCACGACACACTGCAGTCCAAGCCCAGGTAGCACAACCATCACCACCAGCACCTACCAATGTTTGGGAGATCCATCTACAGACTTCAAATTTCCCACAGTTGGGGGTGACAACCACTAATGCACCCATACACAGTCAGCCACCAGTCCATCCTCCTGAAACCTTGGCAGGTCGCCTCCAGATGGTGATTCCAGTCAGCAAGACATTTGTTTATGGGATGTCATTTGGGATCTCCAATCGGCTGCGCAGGACCTATCCCAAAGACTCTTGTGGGTTGAGCGGCATCTGCAGGAACAGAACTACCATGTCAAGTATAACATGGAAAGCGGGGTTACTGAAGCAGCGTGCAATGCATCTGGGGCCTCTGGTCCTCCAGGTCATGACGGTGGAAAGGTGCCTGTGGTTGAACATCCAAATGTAGGGGGGACTCGGGGCTCATGCAAGGGAGAAACTCGGGCAGCCCCCAGTGCCAAGGTTGAAAAGCCTATTCAAGGGGGGTTCAGTGACACCCACCTAGCAATAGAGTTGCTAGGACAATTGGTTGCATGGTCAGAGAGCTGCAGGAAGACATTGAATCTTAATGGTTAGCTTCACGTACCTTTCTGACCTGTAATGTACATGGTTAATGGACCTGCTTTACTGACTCACACTCTTACGTTTCAGTGCAACAACCAAACTTGGTCGCCTTACAGTCACCTGCCCCACCTGAGAAGTTACAGTGTACTATAACTTATGCTGACTCACATGTTATCATGGTTAAATCAAATGAAAATCTGTGCCTTTTCTTTCTCCATAAACACCCTGTATTACTACCACAATTTTTTAAAGCACTACACTTATTAACCCCCGCTTCGATAATTCTTATCAACCTGATTACCTTCTGTGGGTCATTGTTTCTTTAACTGTCTACACCAGTCTACATGCACAGTACACACTACACTCATTAACCCCCACCAAGATGATGATTTCTACCCAGAACTGGTGAAAATGGAGACATGTAATAAGTTGGCTGAACGAGTGAACAGATTAGAGAAGGCATTTCAGAGTGAAATGGATGAAATTAAAAAGCAGTTGCACATGCAGAAGGAGGAAAATGAAAAATTAGTAAAGGAAGTTAACAGGAAAGACACATCAATAGATGAGCTTTTAGTTGAGGCTGGTACACTCAGAAGAAAGATTAGCGAAATGGCAAGCAGTGTTGTCAACCATGAGAGTATTATGGAAGAGTTCAGAAGTACTAGCACTCTGAAAGATCATAGCAGTGATATTGAGAAGATAACCCAGGTGAATGAAGCGATGCAAAGCTACAAAAATGATGTGGAAACCACGTATGCTGAAATGGTGAAAGTAAAGAAAGACTTAGAGACAAGAGCTGAAGAAAAGAGCATTAACCCGCCGAGTCCCAACGACGTACGATGTACGTCGCTACTTTTTTCCGCGGACAGACCCAATGACATGCATCATACATCACTCAATTGCAAGGCCCATTGTGTGCACATTTTTCAACATTCGTGGGTAATTTTTGGTAGGCATATGTGGGAGACCTTCCTCTACCTGCTGTCAAGTGAGGATACTGCCTGGCCCCACCTAATCCCCCCTTCCCCCTCCCTTCCCCCCACACTGGGCAATTCACCTGTTAGCTTGTAACCTGGGCAGTAAAGGTATGTTGCCCCACAGTCTCTCCAATGGCGAAATTCACGGTGAAAGTGATTCCTGAGGTGGAGGACAAAGAAACAAAGAAGCTTGAGGTAGAAACAAACGGAAGTGATGAGGTGGTAATATCGTAAAGGAAGGTGCCATATACTGGGGTTTTGGGTGAGTGAACAAAGCTTATAAATGCCTATATTATTGTGTGAAAAGCAATATAGACTTGTATTACACATAAATTCGTATCATATAAATGAAATAAATATGTAATGTAAAGTGGCTTGAATTAGTTAACCCTTCCATAGTTCGTTTTCTTTAGCCAGGTACCCTGAAAAAGAAGGAAAACGTAAGGTTGAGTGACACCTGTATCAACAGTTCTATCCTGAGGATCGCGATTTCTCTAAGAATTTTCGATGTTTCTCACCAAAAGCGAAGGTTTCAGCCAAAAAAAAAGTCGTAAATCGGTCGGGACCTGGGGGTAGGCTGGGTAAAAAACCGGTCGGGACTGGGCGGGTTAAAGTATACTGTAATGGCGCAACTAACTACAACTTAGAGTTTCAAGAACTAGCCCTGTGAACCTTTGAACTTGTGTTTGACCTCTTAAACTTGAAAGACATTACTTCCACAATTAAATCAGTTGCTTTTGGGACCCATCTCCTTGACCTATAAGTTAACAACACTCAGTAACCATAGTAACTAAGTTTATAGATAACGAGAAATAATAGAGCATGAGCAACATAAAAAGAGCCTGATTCCCTAGAACAATGCTCAGTAACCACTTGTAGTGTCTAGATATAAAACACGATGAATTAAATACCAAAACAACAATGAGAGAATAACCAACCAGATCGACATTTCTGATAATTTTATCAGCGTGAACTTAGTTGTCATAGCTGTCTGGACGTTGCTACTCCTCACCCTGGATGGGAAAGAAGGTCCGGATGATGATGATGAACTTAGTTTAGATAAAATGTGATTGAAAATATATCACTCACCTTTCCTTGTCCTATGGGAATCGAGAAAAAAGATAATCCCGGCCTTTTTTGCCTAGAATTTCTGTAGTTAATAGCAGCACAGAACTGCCTGCCCGGCATTCTCCAGCTCTGTTTCCCCGGCTGCCGCTTGGTGCGCCACTGTCGTCCAGAGTTACACGGGGATGGTGCGACTGTCCCCTCTTATCTTTCTCTATACTCCTTGATAACATTAGTCAAAATACTGATGAGAATGACGTGTAGTAGGTCCATAGAAGAGGAACGGTTCTGAAGGCAATACTGATGGAAGTTACACTACACATAATAATAATGATATCATCACTAGTAACGATCTCAACGATGTCAATAACAGTGCTACAAAATCCTAATGGTTGTATAACTCTGCTGATAAGTTTAAGTATAATAAGATAAATCATCATCATTATAACCATCATCATCACGGTATTGATGATAACAGAATGTACTGTATACGTCAAATCACGAAGAAGTGTGAATCTAATACTGCTGGAGGCAACGTCCACAATGATTATGATAACAATATTGGTACAGATAAAAACAGTATCGGCAAAAATGATAATTCAAATGGTAATATTAGTAATGTCTGAAGCAATGAAACTGGTAATCGTAAAATGCTTATGTCTGCGGTAACAGCAATGATACCCATCATTAAAAAACAAAGTTAATGTTCATCAGTGAACAAAACCATCGACACATTTGAGAGAGCCCTTGTTGACGTATGTAGAGAGAGAGAGAGGTGTGTGTGTGAACAAACTAGTTCATTCAACTTTTCTCCGATTTGTTACGCCCCTCTGCCGGTGGCTAGAGTCGGTGACTAGCGTCAGTGGCTGGCGCCAGTAGTTTCGTCTGCCAGCAAATCTTGGCGCCACGATGAAGCCGGCAGGTGCAAGCCAATCAGTGCACTACACTCCCAGCAAATCGGGACCAGACACCACGTCGTCGGAGGTTACTTGGACTGGACTCGGCCTGGGTGGTTCAGTGAGGAAACACATCCAGTCCTTAATCGGTATTTTTCTTTTGTTCCTGTTATTATTATTATTTATTTTTTTTTTGCTTGAGTCGACCACAGAGGTTCACTTACCAGGTTCAACCTCATGTCATTTTGCTTGATTTTCTAATAGTACAATAAGTTGTTTTGGTTTTGGTATTTGTCATAAGTAAATTTTGTATTTATTCGTTTCCGTATCATCCTTGGTTTTTCTTGCACCTGAGATTTGATATCTTTTCTTGTAATAACTTGTGCTTAACGAACCTTGTCTCGAGTTCCCGATACTGACATCAGAAACCACACTTGAACTCAGGGTTGTTGTAAGTTTGGGGGCCTGTCCTGGAGCTCAAGTACTGGACGTTCCACTAATTTTGACCTGGTGATTAAATCACTTTGGTCGTCACTCGTTTTAGTTCAGACATTAACGTAAAGCATTAATTTAACGTAAATTCTCAGAACCGAATTGGTAGCATATCTTATCATTTCATTATTCTTTGTGCGAAATCCTTTGCTTCTAGCAACTGTGCTTTATTTACATATACAGTAGTTTGGCTGAAGTTCACCCCTCAAACTCACTTGATCATACACGTTCTTTGTAACTGTGGCGGGGGGGGGGACATAATCTGGCCGCACTATGGGGTGGTACTACTACTCTTCGGCCACATTGTGTTAGGAAGAATTCCGCCACCGTATTCCTTGCGTGTCGTAAAAGGCGACTAAAAGGGGCGGGGTGAGGGGACTAGGGACCCCCTCCTCGGTTTTTTAGTTCCTAAAAAGAGACAGGCCAGAGAAAGGGATGGGGGATCGAGTTATCCCCGTACCCTGAAGCTTGGATCTATGAATGTGCGTGGATGTAGTACGATTGAGGCTAAAGGGGAGGAGATTGGGAGAATGTTTGTGAGAAGAAAGTTGGATGTGTTAGCTTTGAGTGAAACAAAGATGAAAGGGAAACGTGAGTCTACGTTTGGAAGTGTGAATGGAAGATTGTCAGGTGTTGATAGAGGAAGGGCAAGAGAAGATGTGGCCTTGTTACTGAGCCCGGATGTACACCAGTATGTGATTGAATGGAAGGAGGTGTCATCGAGACTGATGTGGGTGAAAGCGAAATTTGAACGTGAGTTGTGGGTATTTATGAGTGCATATGGGCCTGGGAGTGAAAGGGATGAAGAAGAGAAGGAGTCTTTCTGGAATGATGTTGATGAGTGTTTGCAGAGCTTTGGAGCGAATGTGAATGTGGTAATGATGGGGGATCTGAATGCTAGAGTGGGAAATGTAGCAGTTGAAGGTGTAGTTGGTATGCATGGTGTGCCTGGAAGAAATGAAAACGGGGAACGAATGATAGGTGTGTGTGTTGAGTGAGAGATTGGGAATACCTTGTTAGAGAAGAAAGATATTTATAAGTATACATGGGTGAGACAGGAGGGTGGAAGGGTTGTTGACAGAGCATTAATGGACTATGTGGTTGTTTCCAGGAATGTAATAGGAAGATTGTTGGATGTGAGAGTTTTGAGAGGGGAGGGTGGAGGTATGTCTGACCACTACCTGGTGGAGGGAAAGTTGAGAGTAGGTAAGAGATGGGTGAGAGCTAGGAGAGTTAGGTGTGGCAGGGAGGTTTTGAAAGTGAGTGAGTTGGATAAAAGAGAGAAAATGATAGAGTATCAGGAGAAATTGAGAGATAAGTGGAATGCAGTGAAAGATCAGGAGAGTGGTAGTGTGGAGGAGGAATGGGAGTTGTTTAAGAGGGCTGTGGTGGGGCATGCGGAAGAGGTGTGTGGTGTGAGACGAGTGGGTGGTGGTGTAAGAAAGGGAAGTGAATGGTGGTGCGAGGAAGTAAGTATGGCAGTGGGTGAGAAGAGACATGCATATGAAGTGTGGTTGCAGAGGAAGGATGAGGTATCATATGAGAAGTATAAGGAAAAGAGGAATAGGGCGAGAAGGGTTGTGCGTGATGCTAAAGTGGCAGGAGATGAGAGGTTGGGTAGGCGGTTGACTGAGAATTTTCAAGAGAGTAAGAAAATGTTTTGGAAGGAGGTGAAAAGGGTGCGAAAGGGAGAGTCTGGGAAGGAGGAGCGAGTAAAAGCAGAGGATGGAAGGATGTTAATTGAGATGGATGCAGTAAGGAAGAGACGGGCAGAGTATTTTGAAAGATTGTTAAATGTAGAGGAGGAAAGGGAGGCTGAGACTGTGGCAGATTGAAGGGTGCAAGGAATAGATGTGTTGGGAGAGTTGAATGAATCTTTGATCACGATGGAGGAAGTGCAAGAGGCAGTAAAGCAGATGAAAACAGGGAAAGCTGCAGGTATGGATGGGTGTGCTGTGGAATGCCTGAAAGGTGGTGGAGTGACCATTGTTGACTAGTTAGTAAGGTTGTTGAATGTGTGCCTTGTGCAATGTATGGTGCCAATTGACTGGGCAAGTGCTTGTGTGGTCCCGTTGTATAAAAGTAAGGGTGATAAGTATGAATGTACTAGCTTTAGAGGTATAAGTCTGTTGAGTGTTGTAGGTAAGGTGTATGGAAGAATGTTAATTAAGAGAGTTAGAGAGGGTACAGAGGGAGTGATTGGTGATGAGCAATGTGGCTTTAGGAGAGGGAGGGGATGTGTGGGTCAGGTGTTTGCTGTGAGACAGGTGTGTGAAAAGTATTTAACGAAAGGTAAGAATGTGTTTTGGGCGTTCATGTATTTAGAGAAAGCATATGATAGAATTGATAGGGAGGCTTTGTGGAATGTTTTAAGATTGTATGGGCTTGATGGCAGGTTACTAAAAGGAGTGAAAAGTTTTTATGTAAATAGTAGAGCGTGTGTAAGAGTGGGAAATACTGTAAGTGATTGGTTTCCCGTGAGAGTGGGGCTGTGGCAGGGATGTGTGATGTCGCCTTGGTTGTTTAATATTTATATGGATGGTGTTGTAAGGGAGGTGAATGCAAGAGTGTAAGGTGGAGGACTGAGTCTGGTGAATGATGGTAGAGAGTGGAATCTGAAGCATCTGCTGTTTGCGGATAATACTGCACTGGTGGCTGATTCAGAGGAGAGATTGAGACAGTTAGTAGAGAAGTTTGGAAGGGTGTGTGAAAGGAGGAAACTGAAAATAAATGAGAATAAGAGTAAAGTGATGAAGTGTATGAGGTTGGTAGATGGTAGGAGGATGAATATAGTTTTGAATGGTGAGTTGCTTGAGGAGGTAGAGTGTTTTAAGTATTTAGGGTTACATGTTGCTGTGGATGGAAGAATAGATGCAGAAGTGAAGTTTAGAATGAATGAAGTTGGAAAGGTGCTGGGAGGAATGAAAAAAGTGTTTAGATGTCGTTCACTTAGAATGGATGTAAAGAGAAGGCATGGAATATGGGTGTAGCAGAGAGGAAAAGCTTGAATGTAATGGAGATGAGGTGTCTGAGGAGTATGTGTGGAGTGACGCGTATGGATAGAGTGAGAAATGATGAAGTGCGAAGGAGAACTGGAATTGTTCGGGAGATGGCTGATCGAGTTGAGCAGAGGGTGTTGCGATGGTTTGGGCATATGTAGAGAATGGAAAATGAGCGATTGGTGAAAAAGATAACTAGATCTGATGTGAGAGGTGTAAGGCTGAGAGGATGACCACGAATAGGATGGATGGACAGTGTAAAGAAAGCGTTGGATGCGAGAGGGTTGTCTGTTGAGCAAGGAAGAGTGGCTGTGCGTGATAGAAATGAATGGAGGGAAATTGTGAATGAATAAATGATGACACACCCCTGAGGGGATATTCTCCCGCATTTTGTCTGATCAGCTGATCAGGTCAGTTGCGGGTAAGGGGCTGGGTCCATTATGATGTGGCAGGAGTAAACCAGCTTTGCTGTCGGGCCCTGCTGCGGATGTCACTGACTGCACTGCGTAGTTGACCCTCGTGCGGTGTGGTGCGGTGAGGATCTGTCCCTTCTCCCCTTTGGAGCTAAGATGTGAATGAATGTGTATGAGTGGATGAGTTAATTGGTAGTGTGTTGACCTGTCTCGGCTACCTCCCTTTTCTTGGTTAAAGCAGCCTAGGTATATAGATAGATAGAGAGTTTTTAATGCAACGTTCCTGGGATATGAGGGCACGCTCTTTAACGTTTTATGTAACAATAGTGGGGTGTTACTGAGACCAGCTCAGTTGCTCAAGATACAGAACAATCTTTGGTCATTTTGTTGACGGTCATAACACTTTACTAATCCTATCATAGTCATTGTCCTCTTTAGCAGAGGTATTCTTCAAAATTTCATTTTCATTATTCATGTCCTTGGGTGCGTTTTATGGCCACCCACCTCCACTTAACCATCATCT
>JAGKTI010027964.1:0-13097 GCA_018397915.1 Birgus latro | reverse complement strand
TCAAGATATTACTTGAAACCTGATGGTGATAATTGGTGGCGACCATCATCTAATCGCTATAATATGTAGTGCTGCTCACTTTTACCTTCATCTTTATCATTCTTTTTTCTGTGTTTGCCCTTTTCTCTTCCAATTTCTCCAAACATTCCATTCACTTTATATTATTATTCTTTCCATTTCATGTAACTCTACTCTGAGGGAAAAGACTAATGGTTTCCTGTAACCCAGGAAACCATATGCAACGCTGGGTGGTCACCATATAACCAAATAATGGGGTGATGTGGAGCCTACTATGATGCCCCTGTTAACTGGGTGGAGAGACAAGTGCGGCGTCTATCTGGGAACCAAACTTCCACACTGTTCCCCAAGCCTTGCTGTAAGAGCTCCACCGCATGGGAATACTGGTTCTCACACACACACACACACACACACACACACACACACCACACACACACACACACACCACACACACACACACACAGTCTCGCCTTCATTGCCACTATAAAGTGGACGCAGCACTTTTACATAAAAGAGGAATACCACTTAAAAGGATGCTTTCATATGCATGGCGCTAGGCGACATAGGGAAAAAAATATATATTTCCACTAAATTTCCTTTGCCAGTCTTCTGCCTATTTGTTATTACAGTAATCCGTTGAAGTAATTATTCATCCCCCTCCTTTTTGTGTGTCCTCGACAGATTTACTTATATTACAGGTGACTCCTAAAACGAAACCGCCCATGTATCTAAAAAATGAGGTACTACTTATTTAACCTCGAGGCGCGCCGACAGTTACTAATCATTAATCTTACTTAATGCAATATTTGAACCTTTTTCTTCCTTCCCTTTAACCCGATATCAACTGATATTTGCAGCAAATGGCATGGTTCTACATTCAAGCCGAGTCAGGTACGAAGCAATTAATATTCACTACAACCTAATAGCAGGCTGACATCAGCATTTGCGGACAATTACATCTCTCTGACAACGATATGGGCTTAGGCTTCATATAACGGCAGCGGTGGTGGTTGTTGTGCTTCTGGAGGAGCGAAGTGATAGGGCTGACCGTGGCTGGAAGTGACGACACTGGGGTAAGCTGTGAATTACGGTGGCAGATATGGTGATGGAGGAGAGTGATGATAGTGATAGTGTTTGTGGTGATGGAGGGTAGTAATGGCAGTAACTGTGATAGTGATGTTAGCTGTGGTGCAGGGCAGTGGAGATAACTATGTATATAAAAACAGTGACTGTGGGGAGAGTGAAGGTGATGCAGATTGGCGGGAGTGAGTGATAACGGTGGTAAGGGACGCAATATGTGGCAGAAAAGGACTGTGGTGGTGGGGGAGGGTAATTAATGAGGAAGAGGGTGGTAGTAGTGGTAGATGTAGTACTGATGGCGGTGGTGATAAGGTGGGTGGTTGTAGTGAAGAGGGGTAATGATATGGCTGTGACTGAGAAGCGTGTTAATGTTATGCAGGAGGGGTTGCAGTGGTGCTAGTGGTTGTGGTAGATGAAGGTAGTGGTGGTAGCGGTGGGCACGACTGAGTAAACTGATAGTTGTAGTGTTGGTGGTGTTTTTTTTTTTGTTTTTTTTATGCATGGAAGAAGGAACCAAAGGCCACGGGCCTGCATACTGTTCCTTCCAAGAAAAAACAAAAACAGTACAAAAGAGAGCCAAATTCAAGATCCGTTCAATTCGAGATGCCTGGACACACTGCGTTTGAAAGACTGGAGATCATAGGAAGTAGGAAATACAGACATAGGAAGACAGTTCCAGAGTTGACCAGTTGCATAAATGAAAGACTGGGAGTAACGGTTAACTCTTGCATTAGAGAGTTGGACAGAAAAGGGATGAGAGTTTGTTGCTAGACGGGTACTACGTGCCCGTCGTAGAGGTGGAGGGATGCAAGCAGACAGTTCAGAGGAACAGTGACCATTGAAGTAGCGATAGAAGAGAGATAAAGATGCAACAGTGCGGCGAAGAGACAATGGTTGAAGGGAATCAGTAAGAGGAGGAGAGTTAATGAGACGAAAAGCCTTTGACTCCACCCTATTGAGAAGAGCAGATTTCACAAGAGATGTAATATGTTCTTTCCAAGACAAATCCTGAGAGAATGAAACCCCAAGCATGTTCAAGGATGATGCAGGACATAACTGTTCATTATTAAACATTAGTGGGTAATCCTGAGGAAGATTTTGTCGGGTTGATAAGTGTAAAAACTGAGTTTTTGATGCATTGAAAATAACAAAATTATTTTTACCCCAGTCAGAGATACGAGCCAAATCAGACATTAGGTGTGCCATAGCCTCATCCCTCTTTTGTTGAAGCAACTGCTGAGATGGACGTTGCGGGAACCGAATGGAAAGGTGAAGGGTGGAATCATCAGCATATGAGTGGATAGGGTTAGATGTACAGCTTAGAAGGTCATTGATGAATAAAAGGAAGAGAATAGGTGATAGGACAGAACCCTGAGGAACACCACTGTTGATAGGTCTAGGAGAGGAACGATGGCCGTCTACAACAGCAGCTATAGAACGACCAGAAAGGAAGCTAGAGATGAAGGCACTGATAGAAGGATAGAAACCGTAGGAGGGCAGTTTGGAAATTAAAGATTTATGCCAGACTCGATCGAAAGCCTTTGAGATGTCAAGTGCAATGACAAAGCTTTCGCCAAAGTCCCGAAGGGAGGATGACCAAGAGTCTGAAAGGCAGGTGAGAAGATCGCCAGTGGAGCGTCCCTGACGGAACCCATACTGACGATCAGAAAGAAGGCTGTGACAGGAAAGGTGCTTTAAAATTTTTCTGTTAAGAATTGACTCGAAAACTTTTGATACGCAGGATGTTAAAGCAATTGGACGATAGTTAGAGGGTTGGGAATGGTCACCCTTCTTTGGGACGGGCTGAATGAGAGCAAACTTCCAGCAAGAAGGAAAGGTACAAGTTGAGAGACAAAGGTGGTGGTGAAGGGGAGTGGTGGTAACTGTGGTGGTCATGAAGTGGATAGTGGTGGTAGTGGTGGTGGTGGTGGAGGATACAGTGGTAATAATAAAGGTGTTAGTTGATGAGTTAGAGGTGATACCAGGGTGGTGAAAGAGGGTACTGGTGAGGGAGGGGACAAAAATGTTGTTAAGGCGGTAGATTAAAATAGTGGTAGAAGTTGTGATGGTGCAGAAGGATACTGGGGGTAGTTGCAGTGGTGCAGGTTGGTAGTGGTGATAGTTGTGGTGCTGGAGGAGAGTAGTGGTGGTAGTCATGGCACCGGACAAAAGTAGTTTTAGAAATTGTGTGGAGAGGTAATAGTGGTGCCTGTGGTGATACGGGAGGGTGGTGACGGAAGCTGTGTTGATGGAGGTGAGAGAAGGGGAGTGGTGGTAATTGTGGTGCTGGAGGAGAGTAGTGGTGGTGGGCGTAGTGCTCAAGGAGGGTTGTAGTGGTGGTGGCAACAGAGCAATAGTGGAGAAGGATGGCAGTAGTGGTGACAGGACTGCTGGTGGTGAAGGGTAGTGGTGGTGTCAAGTGGGGCTTACATGCTTACACACAAGGATCTCTAAAAAAATATATATGGTTCTAGGGGGGGTATACCAGTGACGTGGGGGGTTTGGGTTTCACTTCCACCGGGGAAAAAATAAATTTGTGGTGTTGTAGTTCTAGATGTTGTATCATTATTATTATTATTAGTAGTAGTAGTAGTAGTAGTATCATTATTATTAGTAGTAGTGGAAGTAGTAATAATGGTTGTAGTAACAGTACTACTACTACTACTAGTAGTACGGTAGTGGTAGTAGGAGTAATGATGGTGGTGGTGGTGGTGGTGACAACTTATGTAAACAACTGAACTAAGACCGAATTGTCCTATTTTGTGTGTATGTGTGTGTGTGTGTGTGTGTGTGTGTGTGTGTGTGTGTGTGTGTGTGTGTGTGTGTGTGTGTCCGGACCTAGGTTTGATATCACGCTTCTCTTCCCTGTCCAAGCGGTCTTCCTATGTGCCACCTACCTTTTCATTTCACCAATTCGGCGCTAACACCCACAGTTTGTATTCAGTACATCCCAGGAGTATCTCATTCATAACTGCTGTAATGGTATTTCCGGTATCTGTAATTTGATGACTGGGATGATCCCCCTAAAATTACTGGTTAGAAAACTATATATAATTCAAAACCTTCCCAGTAACCAAACGAACTCACCTGGGAAGTTTCATTCATTTCCCCCACTTCTGATCGTTTATATTCTTGGGAGGGGGCTGAACTCCCCAAGAATCGTTGGGTGGTTACTCTCCCCAAATATCGCATCACAAATGAGAGTCCATTATACAGTATGTAATAATTTTCATTCTTCGGATACAAAGATGACCATGACATTTTGTCGCTTGGTGAACGGGTGCGGTGAGTCCTACGATGGCTGATTAGGCCTATCCGGGCCCTGACGTCTCTTCAACATGTTGGGCACACATGGGTAACTGCACCAATTATACTACTGGCAACTCTGGCCTTGCACACAGCATACTTCTCAGTCTCAGCACTTCCTCTCTCCTCTGCTGCCTTGGATATGTTTTGATCCTGCTTCGCCACGAAGGACTATTCTCTGCCAAGGACTCCCAGGTGTCCACACAGAGTGCCTTCAAGGACACTTTCGGGCAGTCCGTGGAGCGTTTCTTTTGTCCCTCAACAGAGTGCTTGCCCTGACAGTGTTCGCCATACAGGAGCTGTTCTGGAAGGAAGTTGTCGGTCATTCGTACTACATTTCCTGTCCACCTGTTTCTGTCTTTAGGAGAAGGATGTGGATACGTAGAATATTGGCATGTTCTAGGACTTCTGTGTCACGGACCCTGTCCAGCCACTTTATGTGCCGATGTCTGTGAAAACCGCTCACTTGGAGGTGGTTGAGCTGCTTGGCGTGCCTGCTGTACACCGTCCATGTCTCGCAAAGATAAGGGAGGAAATTGAGTACTACAGCATGGTAGACTTACAGCTTGGTGGGAAGGCTGATTTCCCTTCACTCCCAGACGTCCAATCGGAGTCTACCAAATGCAGCGCTTACTTTGAAGATCCTTTTGTTGACCTCAGCATCGATGGTGACTGCCCGTGAGAGTGTGCTGCCCAGGTAGGTGAAAGTGTCAACTGCCTGTATGTTTTGTCCATTTACTGTAATTTGAGGTTCTTAGTATAGTTTCTCAGGAGCAGGCTAGTACATCACCTCTGTCTTTTTGTTGCTGATCGTGAGAAAGAAGTTGTCAAAGGCTGAGGAGAAATGGCCCATCTCCAGCTGAATCTTCTCTGTTGAGGCACTCAGGGCATAGTCATCGGGATAAAGCAAATCTCTCGTTACTGTCTTCTTTACTTTTGTGACAGCGTGCAGATGCCTGGAATTGAAAAGTCCCCCATCAGTCCCATACTAGATGTGTATGTTATCATCACACCTCAAAACTTCAGCCAGCATGACAAAGAACACCATGCTGAAGAGTGTGAGGGCAGGAACACACCATTAATCACTTGGAAGGCATCAGAGGCTTCTCCATTATCCAATACATGGACCACCATTTTGTCATATTGTGATAAACCTTCTTGGGCACCCAAACTTCTATATGATCCTCCATAAACCCTCCCTGCTGACCGTGTCAAAAGCCTTTGTCAGATCGACAAAGGTGGTGAACAGGATGCTGTGTTGCTCTTGGCATCCATCCTGGAGTTGTCGTGCAGCAAAGATCATGCCAACAGTACCATGACAAGCACGGAAACCACACTGACCTTCTGAGAGATGGTCCCTTTCAAGGTGTTTGATCAGGCGGTTGAGCAAAATGCGAACTAGGATTTTACCATGGATAAGAGAGAGTTTCCACTATGGTTATCATATTCTTGGCGGTTACCATTTCGATTGCAAATATGGACGATAGTGGTGTCTTTGGATTTTTGAGGGACTCTTTCTTCATCCCACATGGATACTTGTATGCTATATAAAGGTCGATCATCTTCTGAAGCATGAAAGGGCCTCCTGCTTTATACACTTCTGCATGTATAGCATCTTGTCCTGGCACTTTGCCACAAGCCACCTCCTTGATTTCTTTCTTGGCCTCTTCCAAAAAGGTAGGATGTCCAACTCGTGGTTCACTTCTACTTCTACCTGTGGGAGGCGTGCAATGGCTTCATCACTGATATTAGCAGGGCGATGCAGGACATTGATGAAATGTTTAGTCCACCTCTCTGGGATTTGAACATTTTCTGTCAGCAGCTCTGACACATCTGAAGTGAGGAGGGGTGAAGATCCAGGGGAGTGTGGTCCAAAAACTTTTTTCAGTGTATCATAGAAGCATTTAAATAATTTCTGTCAGCAGAGCTCTGGATCTCGTTTGCCTTACTGAGCCAGGTGTCCTGCATCTTGAGAAACTTGGTGTATATGGTTCAGCAAATGTTTTGTGAAGGTATCCTTTTTTCAACACTGATGAGGGGTCATTATCGAGGGCCCTGAGAAGACGATTTGAGGGGTTATTATCGTGGGCCCTGAGCAGACAATTTTTTTCACTGATCATTATCTGAATTTCATCATCATTCTCACCATACCAGTCCTGGTGTTTTCGGGCTGCTGGCCCGAGGTCTTCATGTGGTAGAGAAGACGATGTCCTTGAAGGATGTTGATTATTCGTCAATGCTGGCTTGGAAACTCTGGTTGTCTGACAGCCTGCTCTCCAGACGCCTGGAGAGGTTGTCTGCAACTGAACTGCTGTTCAGCTTTGAAACAGAACCTCTTTACCGTATTTCGACCGTGGGGCCCTCTCCTGGGCAGAATGTGCAAGTTCGTGTTGATCACAATGAGCCGATGATCTGCCCAACAGTCAGCGCTACACATAGCCCTCCTCACCCTCACATCCTGCTTGTCCATCCTGATGAATATATAATCAAACAGTTGCCAGTGCTTAGAGTGTGGATGCATCTAAGATGTCTTGTTGTTGGTGGGTAGGCAGAACTTGGTATTAGTGATGGTTAATTGGTGTGCAGCACATGTTCTAAGTAGCATAAGCCCATTACTGTTGCACTTGCCAAGTCCATGCTTTTCAACAGTCCTTTCTCAGGTTTGGTAGTCAGTCCCCTACTCGAGTATTAAAATCACCCAAGAGGATGAGCTTATCTGGCTATGGGATGTCAGCAATACAAGCATCAAGGTCCTCATAAATTTTGTCTTTTATGTCGGCTGGGTTTGTCATTGTTGGGGCATAGGTACTGATCCGTGTGGCAGTCTACTTTTCTTTCCAGTGGGAGCTGCAGAGTCATCAAGCGATCATTTAGGCCTTTGGGTAAACGGGTCAGCTTGCAAGCTAGGTAGGACTTAACAGCAAGTCTCACTCCTGCTTTTCGTTGGTCTTCACTGCTCCTACCACACCAGAGGAAAATGTAGCCACTACCGGATTCTGTGAGTTGAACCTTGTCAGCTACGTGTGTCTCACTAAGAGCCATTATGTCCACTATGTAGCTGGGCCGTTCTCTAGCTATTAGAGCAGTTCTCCTGTCTTGTCTCACTGTCATGTTTTGTCAAACAGGGTTCGCACATTCCAAGTGGCAGTGATGAGCGATATCACCAATCTCTTTTTTCTTGAAGTTCGACGGCAGTGATGGGATCCCCGCCAGCTGTTGTTACCTGGTCATGGTAGAGATAGGCAGGCTATGTTTAGAGCACCTTTTCTTGCCCTTCATCAGGCTACGGAGGAGAACAGGGCAATCTTAAAGGGCTGCTCAGTGTCAGGGGGAAAATGAAATATAGTATAACAATGTATACAATGTATAGCTATGTGTGCTAGGAACAACTATCGAGTCGATTACCACGAGAGAATCGACTCGTGAAATCAAGTGGCGATTTCACTTTTATGCTGGCTCACTTCGCCAATTCTCTAAAGTCGAAAATTTATAGACCTTCTTAACACTACAGAGCAGAGACTAAACGCTCAAGTAGGCTGTATTACTGTACTGTTGGCCTATGAGAAAGTTAGTTTCTCCCCTTAACATTAAAAAAATAATAATAATAATGATAATAAACAGGATCTTGGCTGAGCCAAACTCCTAGCTAGCACAACGGATTTAAGAATTAATACCAAAAGCTGGCCTAAGTACCAGTCGTGATTAATATAAGGAGTTGTGCTAACGTGGAGTAGCAAAAGTGTACTAAATATGTGGGGAAATAAAACACGACTGTTACATTTAACAAAGCTCAAGAAAACGAACTGTAAATTTACTGAATACAAGAAAATAAATTTACGTTACATGAATCAATTCAGATCAAAGAAAGGGAAATGCACTCATTCAAACACTCATTCAAATAGCTAAATAACCAAAACCTTAAGCCTAGGTAAACAAAAGAAAATACTAATCGGTATGGATGAGACCGTCGCTGCTCTAGTCGATCACCAGGCTGATGGGAGTTTCGGGAATACACGCCAATACAAGCTGAGACCTGAAATCGCTAAGAAAAGAGACCCGCTCTAGCTTTGTGCACGGCGCACCACACTCTCCGAGACTAAGGGACGAACTGACTGTGTTTTTGAGTGTCCGACGTAAGGGACATGTGAAAGGGGCGTGGCCGGATAACGGCCGGGGAGGCAAGTTCAAAGAAATGACAATTAAAAAAATTATTGGTCAGAGGAATGCACTGTCTGTACGTAAAGACAATCACTCGCGAAAGAATGACGAAAGTTTTGACAACTTGATGTGAATATACTGTAAGTACGCAAGTGGACGGTTGAGAGAATGAGCGAAATCTCGTGCATTTCAGAACTATTCGTCGCTCCCGCAAAATCACTCGATGTCACGATTTACAGTACATAATTTCACGATGTAGAAAATTCGTGACACTCAGTATTCAGGAGGCTACCAAATGTTACTGCTGCTACAGTCCGGTAGGGAGCGATCTTATGGCCTGAGTCATCTGTGTACAGGTTTTTGACTGCAGCTTAAGTATATCCACATTTGCTAGTTTGGCACTCACCCATCGCACAAGTCTCAATTGCATGCAATGTGAATTTGAAGTCATGACTTGTGCTTGACTTTGATTAAAGTGAGGGAGAGTTTCACAGGTCCTCGGCCTCCCTGTCTCGTCCTCTCCCATCTGGATCCAGTGACAAGACAAGTTCGGACGATTGGAAGACAGACTTCGATTCAGTGGATGACCGTGGCGTCCGAGATGTCTCACCATGCTCTTTGCATCTCACAATGCATTGCTGGGAGATGTCTTCATGCTCGTTGAACCTTCTAGGGCTTCCTCCATGCAGAGTGCTACACCCAGACTTCACATGCTTAGGTAGACAAGACCTGTATTACCAAGGGCTGAGACCCATAGGCTACCCTCAGCACTGGTAACAAATCACACACAACAATCGCCAACATATACATCCCCCACCCCCCAATCAACCCCCACAGTGCCACACAATTACTCTCCAAAACATACACCACATCACTAACATACCCAACATCATTCTGGGTAGTGAATTCAACGCCAAGGCGTCGGTCTGGTATGTCAACAACCCTGACACAGAGGGCTGGCACTACAAACCTAGACTGGCCATCTTTTCATACTCAATCATCCCAATCATCATACCCATATCCCACACCAGCCCTCTTCCTCCCATCATCCCCAGACATCACCTTCTGTTCCCCAAACCTCGCCCTCACAACTTCCAGGAGAGTCGTTAGAGCCAAGGGCTCTGACCACCTCCCGATCATCATCACTACCAAAACCAGAATCACCCCAGCTGGCCACAGACACACATACACTAATTATAAGAGAGCCAACTGGGAGGCCTTCACAACTGAAACAGAACAACACTTTGAAACATTAAACAGTACATTCATTACAAACATCAACACCGCTGTGCACACTTTCAATACAATTATACAAAACGGAGACAAAAGACACATCCCTAGAGGCAACAGAAAAAGACACACCCCCAATTTCACACCAGAAATTCAAGGCCTCATCAGACAACGGGACACACTACGACACTCCCGAATACCACATACGCATGACACCATACAACAAATACAAGAACTCAACACTCAAATAAACAATAAAATATCAGAACAGCAAACACTAAACTGGAATAATTATCTCCAAACACTTGATCACAAAACAAACACCAGCAAACCCTACAAACCACTAAACATCTGTACACAATCACACGCTGCCATCACAACAACAGACACCATTCCTTCAAACAAACAACAAGCAAACACTCTCATCAATCACTTTTCACATGTCAGCCATCTAAACCCCCGTCATGACGACCGACGTATTATCCGACGTAAGAGACAGTTCCCCACAGACCCAAACTTCGCACCTTTCACTTACAACCAGACGAAGCACATCATCAGCAACCTCAAGCACTCATCTGCCTCTGGACCAGACAACATAAGGAACATACACCTTAAACACCTTGGACCACAAGGCATACAAGCACTCACCAACAGATCAAACTACAGCTACTCACACAACATAATACCCAACATCTGGAAGCATGGCATTATCATCACCATCCCCAAACCCAACAAAGACCCCACATTACCTTCCTCACACTGCCCCATCACACTCCTCTGCACCCCCTCCAAAGTCACTGAAAGACTGGTACTACAACTAGTTACACCTCACACACCCCTAACCCCATCACAACATGGTTTTAGGCCATTACACTCCACAAACACTCTTCTTACAGACCTCACACAGAGAGTTTTTGATGACGTGAATTCAGCTAGGCCACCACATAGAACACTCCTTGTCACACTAGACATTAGTAGAGCTTTTGATTCCATCCCCCGCCACAACCTCACAAGCAAAATATTCAACACAAACATGCACAATAACACAAAAAGATGGCTGGCAAACTACTTAGCAGGGAGATATGCACATGTAACTTTTGCTGGTCAGTCCTCGAACATCAGAAACTTCACAAATGGCGTCTCCGAAGGATCTGCCTTGTCTCCTACACTCTTCAATCTATACATGCATCACATACCCACACCCCACACACAACAAATACACATAACTTCCTATGCAGACGACATAACACTTACATGCACACACCAAAACGCAAACACAGCCGCACACATCCTCCAACCTTACCTCAACACACTACACGAATGGTTCACCACAAACAGGCTCAAAATAGCCCCAGCCAGATCTACAGTGACCCTTCTCACAAACTGGACAGCAGAACACAGTCACATTCCACACCTCACCATAGACAACACTCCCCTACCACACACACACACACACACACAAAATCCTTGCTGTAACATACAGTACATCAATGTCATTTAAACAACACATCACAAACATCAAAAATAAATTAACATCTGGACTCAATGCCTTGAAGTCACTTGCCCATACAACATTTGGACACAACAAAGAAACCACCACCACAGTATACAAACAATATATACGTTCAGTGATGAATTATGCAAGCCCTGCTTGGGCACCTAACCTCACTGAAACACACTATAACACTCTTCAGACCATACAAAACAAGGCCCTAAAAATAATCACAGGCTGCACAGCTACTACGCCTACAGACCACCTACACCAAGAAACCAAAGTCCTCAAAGTCAAGGATCATTTAGACATGAGAGGCACCCAAATTCTCGCTGCAGCCTCCACAAACCCACAACATCCACTACACTACATGGCAGCACATCCACACACACCAAGGAACATCAAAACAACACCCAGCACACGATATCATACACAAATACTATCATCTCTTCCCCCTCTGCCCGCCTCAGACCAGCTGCCAGAAGCATATTCATACTCAAATCACTCGCCGTTCCATTCAGTCACTCAGAGACAACACACAGCTGCATGCACGGCCTCCAGATATCCATCCTTCCGAACGCTATCTCCTCCGTGAGGACAGGGTCCACCTGGGCAGGCTGAGATGTGGGCATCATCCAGCCCTCTTAAGTTATCAGAAGAGGCTGGATGACTCCGTCGCTGATGCCTGTCCAGGATGTAACACAGCACCCCATACTATTAAGCACATCATGGAAGACTGCACTGCACACAATCACCTACGCCAACAACACAACATACACTCCTTGAGAGCTCTGTGGGAGAACCTGGTCTCGGCCATGGGCTTCCTTAGGGACTTGGGGCTGTTCGGCCAGACTGCCTAAGGAACAACAACAACTACTACTACTACTGAGCAGTCAAAGCTGTTGCCTGGGGTGTGGCTACTGTCTCACACTGTCAGCTACTTGGAGCCACAGGTGAGACTTGAGTGTTGGGTGGGGACCTGAGTGGATAGGCTATTCCTAAAAGAGCACGTCATAGACCCCCATCAGAGGTGGGGGAACTAAGCTATCAAAGTCACATCTGCCCTCCTTCCTCTATTTTGAAACCGTTATAAGTTTTAAGGGGGAGCTGACCTCCCTAAAATAAAGGTGACAATTTTTATATAGTAGAGGACATTTTCA
The DNA here is from genome assembly GCA_018397915.1 of Birgus latro. Taxonomy (NCBI): domain Eukaryota; kingdom Metazoa; phylum Arthropoda; class Malacostraca; order Decapoda; family Coenobitidae; genus Birgus; species Birgus latro. The sequence continues at coordinate 653 of JAGKTI010027964.1, read as the reverse complement.
AGTAACCATCCAAACTGACCTGGGAAATTTCGTTGAAATTCATCTGCTCACTACCTTTACTTCTGATCAGTCTTATTTTTGGAAGGGAGTTGACCCCCCCAGAATCATCAAATATCACATTAGGAATAAGAGTCTATTGTACAATATATACAGTGTTTTTAAAACCATATTTGCCATCCATTCATTATTCCTGAGAATATTTAATTTGGCTAAAGAAACTGAAACCCCTAGAAATCATGGTTTAGAAATTATAAATATACCGTTTAGTGGCAATCCTCTCCAGGAACCCGACGAACTCACGGTGGCTAAGTCGGACCCAAGTTCAAATCTCCGCTGGGGCAAGAAACAGTTTATGGATTTGCATTTTAAAAAAGCAGACTTTACTGAGCTACTAGAAGACCCGCCAACATGTCGTAAAACTACCCCCGCCAATACCAATACACCAGTCCTGTATGAGACAACCCTACATGTATTCAGTATGGACGGTGGATGTCAGCGCCGAAGTGGTGACATGTATAGGTGTATATACGGTATGTAGGAGGACTACTGGCCTTGGGAGTAGTCTGTGAACCCTATGCTCAGTGTTGGACACATAAAAATAAAAAATAACCTAGAAGAAGTTAAAGAAATCACACACACACACACACACACAC
>JAGKTI010027963.1:0-13097 GCA_018397915.1 Birgus latro | reverse complement strand
CAACAAGGGACTCAAAACTGACCCCTGATGCACACCAACATTCACGGAAAACTCATCACTCAAAACTCCATTCACTCTTACTTGGGTGCGAGCACCCATGTACATGGCCATAACCACCCTAACCAGCCACTCTTCCAACCCTAGCTTTCTCATTGCCCACTTCACCACCTCTCTAGGGACTCTGTCAAAGGCCTTTTCCAAATCAACAAAAACAAAATACAATTCCCTTTTCTTTCCAATATATTTTTCCTGAAGCTGTCGAACAATGAATATGGCATCAGTGGTCCCCCTGCCTGGCATAAACCCAAACTGCATCTCATCGATATCCACTCTTTCTCTAATCATACCTTCTAGAACTCTCTCCATTACTTTCATTATCTGATCTAAGAGCTTTATACCTCTGTAATTTCCCCTTTCCAGGGCATCACCCTTCCCTTTGTACACATTTACAATTACACTCCTCAGCCAATCATCTGGGACAACACACTCATATATAATCATATTTATCAGGTCAGTGACTAACCTCACCCCAGTATCTCCTGAGGCCTTCAACATTTAGCAGTCAACCCAGACACACCTGCTGCCTTCCCCACCTGCATCCTGCCTATTGCCTCACTCACAGTAGCAGCGTCAATCAAAGGCCAAGGGCCAAACACTGGATCAGTTGGCTTCAAACCTTCTCTATCCCAGTCAGACTCCTCGTTCAACAACCGGCTATAATGCTTTCTCCATGCATCTTTAATATCCTCACTGTTCACCACTACCCTTCCATCATCATTCTTCACACACTGCTCACCTACAATGTCCCAATTATCCCTCTTCACCTGATTTTCCACCCTAAAAATCATATTTTTCCTCTCCATGATTTAGATCATCAAGTAAAAGTCTCTGTGACTCAGACTTCGCCCTGTATACCTCTCTTCTAGCCCTGCGCTTGGCAGCCAAGTACTCCTCCCTGTTACCACCCTTCTTCCATTCCCGGAAAAGCCTTCTTTTCTCCTTAACTGCAGCTTCTACACCCTCATCCCACCACCAAGTTACTTTATGTCTTGGTGGGCCTCTTGTCCAACCGCATATTGCATCGGTAACTCTCAAGAGATTGTTCTTAAAGGCTCTATACTGTTCATTAACGCCTCTATCTACGGCTTCCTGTTCAGCCACCACTCTCTTCATCTCACTATAAAAGGCATCCCTTACTGATTGGTTTCCCAGCTTCCATATTTTCCTCCTAGGTACATATGTCCTCCTTCTCATCACTCGTTCCTTAAGCACCATGTCACAAATCAACAGTTTATGCTGCTGCACACACTCCTCGCCTCTTATAACTTTAACATCGCTCACTAATCTCCTATCAGCCCTCCTGGCCAGAAAATAATCTATCTGACTACTATTTCCCCCGGACTCGTATGTAATCAACCGGCTCATTCTTTTCCTAAAATGTGTGTTGCACACAATCATGCCCATAGCCTCCCCAAACTCGAGTATTCTTTCCCCTTCCACATTCCTCACACCATATGCACATCCTCCATGGACTCCTTCATAACCTTGAGCTGCTTCACCCACATGACCATTAAAATCCCCTCCCAGAACCACTACCTCATCATCACCCATACCACGACATGGAGGATATTATTTTGTTTGTGACCACCCTTTTCAGGATTAAAGCATCTGACTGTAGATAGATAGATAGGTAGTTTTCCATATTTTGTATGGTTAGTCACAATAGTTAATGTGTACTATACAGTTGTTGAATTTCATATTGCTAATGAAGAAAACAAAGTAGAGGGTAGTAGCAGGAGGTTCTTGTTCTGGGTTTGCTCATAAACATTTTATGTTGTTTTGGATTCAGGAAAAAAAGGTACCCAGCACCTTAAAAAATTAATGATATGGATCATTGGATTTTTTTTTTTTTTTTTTTTTGACTGTGCACTATAGTTTGTGTAAACAAAGTTTCTAAACTATGGCACAGTATACCATGTCCTAGCTCAGTTATGTTAAGTAGTGGCATACAGTTTGTATTGATGATACTGGTATTCTTTCTTCTTCAGTGCATCAGCCATGGAGGGTATCTGGGTGAGAAGAGGAATGCTGTTATAGTGGTTTGTGCCTGCCAGCTGCCTGACCGCTCCCGCCGAGACTACAACTATGTCATGGACAATTTATTCTTGTTAGTATAAATCCTGTACATTTCAAAAGAAGTGGAAATTCATTCCAAAATGATCCTTATCATGAAGAACTGTGCACAAGCTGACTGTAATATTGTACAGTAGTATAATCTTTGTGACCCACTCTCTTTTCTTTATCTTAGTACAGTTTTAAAAGAAAAATAGCCACATAATACTGTATGGTATTAATAACTTAATCTGCTTTGTAGAAACAGATTATGCCAGTTGTCTGATACAAGCCTTTGCACAAACACAAGTCTGCTTCCTCACTATGTTTTGTTATAAATGCAATAATTTGTCAGTGAGGAAATTTGTGAACGGATGGATTCTTGAAGCATAAAAGGAATGTTGTGAACAGTTCTTTTGGTTGCAGATACCCAGTAACTAGTGACCACTGTTACTGACTACCCTGCCTGTCTGTTACTGACTACCCTACTTTTCTTGATTAACAACAATTCTGTGTGTTGAAAATGTTATTAGGATGCCCTACATATGTCTTGTACCAGTATGTGATGTAATTTGGCTGTTTCTCTGTAGGAAGCCTGCACTTGTGTAATGGGAGTTTGAAATAGGCTGTTAGTTGGTGGGTCCCTTGAGGTCTTGTCCCCAGTTTGATTATCCTTGTAAGGTACTGTACTAAGTTTGGCTTTCACAAATTTGGCATTAACCTTGTCATTGATTATTGTCACACTTATTTTATGCTGGGTAGTGTCACACTAATTATTTCACTGATAAGTATACTTTTTCTCAATCCCTTTTCTGCAGTAGCATTGATCCCACTGTATGCTAGCAGCTGTAAGCTTTTCTGACAACATTGCTATCATTTTTCTTCAGATATTTTCATTAGTTTTTATAAACACCATCCACTCACTCGATGTAGTGCTGCTTTCGGGTGTCTGCCCTTTCCTCTCCTCCATCCTTCTTTCCTTCAATCCTCTTCTGTCTTTCTTTCCTTCATTCTTTCCTTGTCCTTCTGCCTACGGGTGACTTTTCACTCCCTCTTCTGTCTTTCTTGCCTTCATTCTTTCCTCGTCCTTCTGCCTGTGGGTGACTCTACACTGAGTGACAAGCCAAATGGTTTCCTGTACACCAGGAAANATAACCAAATTTTGGCGCCTGGTGGTTTAGTGGGTAATTACGGCGCTCCAATCGGATTGAGCCGGTGAAGGTTTATATCCAGGGGGTGGTTGGGGTTTATTGCTCACATAATGCCATTCAGGGATGAGTGAGGGTGGTCACTCTCATCTTAAATGTCAGGACCAACTTGCCTAGCTCCGGGCTCCTACGCTTCTCTGTGGGGCGACATAGAATTGGGATAATGAATGAATGAATTTTGTAAACAAGGATTTTTTGTTGTCTTAACTTTGAAAGAAGTGTAACATAAAAAGGTGTTTTATATACTTGTTTTTTGGTGCATCTTGTCAGTATTTCTAGTTAGTTTTTTTATTCGATGATTCACTAGCCCTACACAAGTTCTCTTCATAACTACCACAACACACACAGAACACAGCCAGCATACTGTGTATCATTTGGCTTGCTACCCTGCAGAGTTACCTGAGGGTATCCCTACAGTGAGGAAGTGGATAATGAGCACACCCACCTACCACCAAATCATTTCCACTTCTCTCACTCTTGAGAGTCTTGATTAGTGTCATTCCAACAAAGTCTCAGCTTCACACCCATAATTTGTGTTAAGAGTGTATGTCACACACAAACATATGGAAGTGAAGCTTGGACCTTGTTGGAAAGATACAGAGCATGAGTGAGAGGAATGGAAATGATTTAAAGAGTGGCATGCAGAGTTATTTGAAATGTCAGATAAACAATTAAGAAAGTTCTGGGATATTATGGTGTTGTATATGTATTGGAAAATATTAAGAGAAGTACCCAAAGATAGTTTGGCCATGTGGAAAGAGTGGAGAATGAGATACTGACCAGGAGTGTATGTGACAGGAGCTGGTGGATCTGTGATGTAGTGGAGAGATTGTTTATGAATGATAGTGATATGAGTTGGAGGGAGGGCAATGCAATGGCAGAGGACAGGGTGACATGGAGGCAGTTGTTCATAGCCGCCCCCACTGGGATCAAGGTGTCTGGCTGTGGGCAGATAGATTTGTGATGAAAATTTCTATTCAGGAATCTCCTTGAAAATACTCAGTACAGTAATTGTCTCAATGCAGTAGCTAATTAAAGTATTAAGTGTATAACTTTCAAATATTTCCATACTCATTTGAAGATTTGTTTACTTGGAGACTACATACCTATCTATCTATCCATCTATAGCCAGATGCCTTAACCCCGTAAGGGGTGGCCACAAACAAATTGCCTCCATGTTGACCTGTCCCCTGCCATTACGTTGACCTCCCCCCAACTCACACCTCCCTCTTTCATATACCTCTGCATTCCTTCCCTCCATCTCATCCTCAGTCTCCCCCTCCCTCTTCCCCCTTCCACCTAACTCACATACACACCTCATTAGTCTCTCACCCTCTGTCCTCTCCATATAGCCAAACCACCTCAGTATATTTCTCCTGATGCTTTATATCACAGCCACACCACAGCACTCCTTCACTTCCACATTTGTCAGTCTGTTTCTCCACGTAACTCCACATGCTTGTCTCAAATAACTCATTTCCACTGCTCTCAATCTTGACTTGTGTCCTTCCAACGAGGTCCAAGCTTCGTTTTGATATGTTAGAGTTGGTATCACAATATTATCATGCAGTGACTTTTTTTACTTAGTGTTCACTTCCCTATTTCTTATTGCTGCTTTCAAAGAACCAGCAATTTTTCTTCCCTGTTGTACCCTTTCAAGTACTTCATCCTCTAAACTTCCATCTGTAATCATCACACTACTCAGGTACTTAAATGCACTCACTTTTCCATTTCCTTGCTATGAAAATTAAGCAAGTGTTCATGCCCATTACTTCTCAGTTCAAGACCTGTGACTTCACAGATTATTAATAGAAGTATCTGTCTGTTGCCATAGCCTTTTCATGTTAATATCTACCTGTTGCCATAGTCTTTTCATGTTATAAGGACCACTAATTTGAGAAATATGTCAGTATTGTTGGGCTTCCCTGATACCATCATACCATTAAGTACAGTACAGTTTCACTATTGCTGTCACATGACTAAAAATAGAATATATAAGACATGGCTATCACAGTGTATAACTACATTTATTTGGTAACAGACAGTAAAAAGTTTGATGATTAAAGTAAGCTTTCCTTCAGCAAAAAAAAAAAATTGGACTACATTAGCTGACTGATTTCCAAAGCCAGTTGTTATCTTTCAGATATGTACTTTCTACCTTGGAGCAACTCATAGCTGAAGATTATATTCTTGTGTATCTTGCTGGGGGAACTCCAAAGTCCAGCATGCCAAGTTTTCACTGGCTAAAAAGAGCCTACCAGATGATTGACCGAAAACTGCGCAAGAACCTGAAAGCCCTCCATGTTGTCCACCCCACCTTCTGGGTTCGGGCTGTGGTGGCATTCTCCAGGCCTTTCATCAGGTTGGTTATCAATGAATTTCACTGAACTTTGATAAAGTTGCTGTACATTCAGTCTTCATTTGAAGTCTAGAATGTATGGAGGCAAAATACTGCTTTGACTGAAACATGCTTCTGGTTCATGATGGAGCATGTTTACAGTGCAGAGCCATATGTTTGTGACTTCAAAACAACTTTATAATGAATCACAAGCTATTTGAAGTCTAGAATGTATGGAGGCAAAATGCTGCTTTGACTGAAACATGCTTCTGGTTCATGATGGAGCATGTTTAAAGCACAGAGCCATTATGTTTGTGACTTCAAAACAACTTTATAATGAATCACAAGCTATTTAAAATGAAAATGTTAATTCATTGACAGTAATGAAAGTAAACAGCTTTTAGTTAAATCACCTCAGTGAGGAGTAAATATAAATACTTTACTATTATTAGTCCTTTTAATGTGGTTGAATCATTTTTAATTTATTCTTGTTGCTACCAGATTATTATATTGAAATGTCTCATGTATTGAACAGGTGTATACAGCTTTCAGACCCCTTCACTTTTGAAGAGAGTATCCGTAGCTGAATAAAATCATCAGGAGATGGCAAGAGTAAAATAGCAAAGACATCCTCAGGCTTAGTGGATTAATATGACCAAGTATTGGAAAACTTAAAATACAGCAGATTCTCAATTTGTGCAGTTCAGTGTATCTGGGAATTTTACCATACAAATTGGCATGTGCAAATTGCACCATTGAAATCCATGTTATATGGCTAACTGTTATGGTAAAATCCAAAAATTTTTCCCAAAGTCCTCCCTTTGCCCCTTCAGAAAAATTTTACCCCCTCCTGATCATTCATTGTACCTGACATTCATTGTAATACATATACAACCTCTAGAAACATCATTGGCATTAAAAAGGGGTTAATTAGAGTGTACAGAACGGTAAATAAGTGGTGATCAAATACTCTGGCAGGGGACAGTGATATTTTGTTGTCAGGGAAGGGGGTATCTTCAGGTGTTAACTTGTCCGCATGGAAGTAGGTGGAAAAACTATTTTGATAGCGTAAAGTGTTGAAAAACTTAACTGAAAGAAGAAAAAGAACACAGTGAGTGGTGGCAGTGAGGTGAGAGAAAAGAGACAGACAGGCAGCAAGCAATGTGTGTGGAGGTGCAGGGGTAGGAAGGGTGGATGTGGATGTGTAGGGATGAGTGTTTTGGGGGGTGGACATATTGAGTGAAAACAAATCATTTCATGTCCCGTAATTTTAAGCATGTTGATTTATGACCATTTATTTAAATGGAAAATCTTGGTTGAATGAAAAAGTATATACAGTACTGTACAATATGAGTGGTGACAATAAGGTGAGAGAGACAAGAGGCAGGCAGCAAGTGATTTTGTGTGTATGTGGGAGGGGGTGGTGGGGGTCAGCTGATCAAGTGTAAACAGACCATATCACGCCCCATAATTTTAGCAGTGTTGAATGATGACCATTTCTTTGAGCAGAATCTTACTAAAAGACAGTTTTTTTTTTTGCTTTTTCTACATAGAGTGACCATGCATCTATGTGGTCTGACAGTGGAACTTTGGGGGGGGTGGCCATGGATCCCTGCATTTTCTGGGTCGAGTTAGGGTTTATCTTTCTACACAAAATATGTTTAGTGCAAATCAGTCCTGCTTAAATTGAAGATCTACTGTACATTGCAAGAGAAATGTGTGGATGGGAGAAGGAGAGATGAAGACTGTCTGTTATTAGCCCTTTACTTTTGTATTATAAAAATCCACTGTAAAGGGCAGGACATGAAGAATGGAAACTAATTGTCTTTATATTGACATAAGGATGTGGCAACTTCAGTGCCCAGCACTTGCATTACAAGTAGCTTCAAACCTTTATCAACACAGGAGAAAGGAAATTGTAGCAGTTTTTTTTTTTTTTTTTTTTTAACTACATTAGTTTATGTTTTCAGATTCAGTTCTGATCCACCCATCAGAACTTTACCCAGCTGTTTGAGTCCGGTGACAATTTTTGTTTTATTCCTTCTGCCATCTAATGATTTATTTAACTCTGGGGAGACCTTTCATATTGGAGTAGTTTACTACTTCACTGTAAGAGATTTCCCACAAGTTGAATAAAATCATCTAGAGACGGCAAGACTAAAACTAAAAAGGCATGATTGGAGAGATTGAATCAAAGCTGCTTTTATGTTCACCACTTATACAACGATGGACATTAGTAGGCAAATAGTGGACAGACCGCAGTTATACTATGTAGGCTCCACTTGTAGAATCAGAATGAAAACTACTATAGATGATGATGAATGAAAACTACCATATAAAACAAAAAAATTCAAGATGGATCTAGCTAACATTAAAACTGTACCAAAGTGAGAGAATATTGATTTCTGGCTAGTTTTGCATACAGACAAACCTACCATGGTACTGTACTGGCTTTAACTGTGTATACAGTAGTCTGTATAGCTGCACAGAACCCTCATTCATCAAGGGGGTCCCCTCCCAATTATGACATTTTCTTGTTTTAGGAGGAATCACATCTCAAAGCTGCAAGAACAGCAAGCACAAAAATTACATAATATCACCATTAAAGGAAACTGGCACATACCTCAAACTGAGTGACCAGTAATTTAGATTATTGGCAGAAAATTCACTGGTAAATGCTGTTGTCTGCAAATGTTAATCCCTCCTGTATAGTGACATCTCTTTTACTGAGTTTTTACTGTCACCAGACAGTTGTATTGTATATAGGAAAGACATATACAAAAGGTTAGGTGCAGCATTCAGTATTAGAATAATATTTGGAAGTAGCATGATGAAACTAATATGATGTCACAGTTCATGGGGTTAAAGGCAATGTGTGATGTCCAAAAATAAATAAATAAATAAAAAATAAGGGAGTGATAAGATATTGCAGTGGTGAGTTTTTTAGTGATACAGACATTCTTTTCTCACAGCACCAAATTCTACCGCAAGTTGACGTTTGTGAACAACTTAACAGAACTTGCCCAGATGGTACCCCTTGATCAGTTAGACATTCCTGATGCAGTGAAGCAGTGAGTATCAGTTTCCTTAACATTATTATAATCTTGTTTTCCTTCGTATATTCAAACCTTTAATTACATTTCTGAGTACTTTATTTACATTGCTGTTTTCCTTTCACATATCCAGGCTTGTACAGTATTTACATTCCAGGCACTGTAATTTCTGTATACAACTTGGACACTAGATGTTTCCACATGTTTACAACGTATGTTACCCTTAAATTTTTCTCTTTTCACTGTTTCAAGCTTCTTAATGCAACATGGTAAGTGATGTTGGTAATGTACTGTGCACTGTAGTTGTGTGCCGAGTCATCAGTCCATAGCCTTTGCTTTTGTATTGGAAGTACTGTGTGGGATATGTCTATTTTGTCACCAGCTCGTTCCATTACCACCATAGTTTGTAGCCAGAGGTGCATTTTATCATGATCCAGGTTCATTACTAATTTGATTGATCACCACTTCATCGCATTATAAATCCTGTGAACATTCTATGCAATTTTCATGTGTCCTGACAAACAAGGGGAAAGGCAGATTAAAGGTTGTCAGTGCTTGTCACAAGCACCTCTTTTCCAGTTTCCTTGTTGCTCTTTCATTTCATTCATCTGTTGCCCCATGAAGAGCCTGGGGCTAGGCAAGTTGGTCCTGACATTGAAGATGAGAGTGACCAGCCTTACTCGTCCCTGAGTGGCATTATGTGAGTAATAAACCCCAATCGCCCCTTGGATTTAAACTTGCACTGGCTCAATCTGATTGGAGCGCCTTAATTACCCATTAAACCAACTTGCACCATAATTTGGTTATATGGTTACCATCCAACGTAGTAAATGGTTTCCTGGTGTACAGGAAACCATTTGGTTTGTCACTCAGTGTAGAGTCATCCATAGACAGAAGGAAGAGGAAAGAATGAAGGAAAGATAGTCAGAAGAGGAAGGATGGAAGAGAGGAAAGAGCAGGCACCTGAGAGCAGCACTGCAGTGAGTGAATGGATGGTGAGTGCCCCCATCTACCACTTTTGTTGTTTCATTTATCATATCTAGCATCTCAGCATTTTTTTAAATTAGGTATTGGGGAATGAAAACATATTAAAAAAATGCACTAATTTGTTTTTGTCAGTTTTGAGAAACGAATTGGGAATAAGTCACCAACTTCAGTAAGCAAGAGTATACACTGGCTGGTAAATACTTTACAGTTCAGGCATACCCTGGTTTAACAGTGCATTTGGTTAAGTAAACCCCATTGCTAGGCGAGGTATCATATCTCCGGGTAGATTTAACATGTAAAGTATAGGGATGCATTTTTGAGCCTTGGGAAGTATAGGGATGCATTTTTGAGCCTTGGGTTTTCCCCCAAAAAAAGTCCTAAACCCACCTAAATGGGTCCAAAAACAAGTTTCAAGCTAACCTAAACTCTCAACCATCTTTAAAATGAGCTAACCTAAACTCTCAACCATCTTTAAAATGAGCTAAATTAAGTCTAAAAGCAGTTTATAACTCTACTTAAACTGAAAAATAAAATCTTAAAATCATAAAAAAGTCTGGAAAAAATCAAACTTAGTAAACTGTACCAATGACAATGTTCACCCAACCTGTGACTAAAACACATTAATCTAAGTCTAAAAACAGTTTCTAAATCAACCTAAACACAAAATTTAAGTCTACAGTATCATCAAAATCAGTAAAAAAAAAAAAAAAAAGTTATACCAGGGTTTGGCCATCGTTTGGCTGGGTAGGATGGTATTTCTACCCCCATCGCTATGCCGGGGTATCACATCTAGGGGTATCATATCTCGGGGTCTGCCTGTACTGTGCCCGAACCACAAATATCTGGGCCAAGGTTCACAAACAAAAGTACAGACAACTCCCTCTTGCAGCTTACCATAGATTTTCATTTGCAGGAGGAACAAGAGACATAAGAAGGTGTGCAGTCTCTTTTTTCCTTGTCCTTCCTGCAAAAATAAGTGAGAGTTATGAGAGGAAGTTCATTGTAAATTTGTTACTTGCCATTGACTGATTCCACCATTAAACCACATATTTTATAGATTTTTTCTTTTGAACGTCATTGTATCTCTATAATTGTCGCATTAACCTCCACTAGACTGAATTAGTCTTTCCATCTATCTGTCTATTTCCTGTAAGGGGTGGCCACAAACAAATCGCCTCCATGTCACCCTGACCAGTGCTTCTTCACTGCCTTGCCCCCCAGCTCGCACCCCCCTCTCTCATATACCCCTCCACTCCATCCCACCAATCTCATCCTTGGCCTCCCCCCCCAACCACCTCACTCACATACACTCTCCTTGTTAGTCTCTCACTCTCCATCCTCTCCACATGGCCAAACCACCTCAGCGTACTTTTCCTAACAATTTCTGTCATCTACATCCACACCACAGTGCTCCTTCACTTCCTTATTTGTCAGTCTGTCTCTCCATGCAACTCCACATGCATTAGTGAATTAGTGAATGCATGAATTGTCACCAATACTGATTGACAAGATAAGATGCATCTGGATCAAACCTGTACTGCTCCTGCTTTGATAACATTATGGTTTAACAGCTGACAAATCTTCCATCACATTCTATTGAAAACCTGCGCATCTGTTAAAGGGAGGAAAATAATATAAGGGCCTCTAGAGTTATAATAATTTGGGATAATTTTGCCCTTAGTGAGTGTAAAATATTGTAGGTTAATTACAGTATGCATAATCATCTGATTTTTTTTTTTACATGATAAAGTAAACTGTATTCTAAGAATTATGTTTAGATAGTTTTATGTTTTTAGTGTTAGTTGGTGGTGGTGGCCATCATCCACTTATTTGATGTAGTGCCGCCTACTTGTTCCATTGCCTTTATCATTCTCTTTCTTTGTCTTCCCTCCTGTTTTCCTATTTCTCCCATCTTTCCTGTCACTTTTTTATTACTCTTCTCTCCTTATCACATGGCTTTACATTGAGCGACAAGCCCAATGGTTTCCTGTAAGTCTGGAAACCATTTACAATGGAGGGTGATAACCACATAACCAACCCCTACATGTCAACAAGTGGGTTGGCAGATGGTTAGTGCCTCTTCCCATAAAACAACTAATTCAAAGACAAATGGCCACTCCTTATGGGATTGTGGCATCTGGCTGTAGATAGTAGTAGGTAGATAGTGTTCCATCAGTACTGTAATTGTGAACTTGGAGTTTATTAGTCACAGAAGCCCACAGTACAGTACTGATTACTTGAATCTCAAGAACCCTTATAATGGTGGTAGCAGTAACAGAAAACTACTATACACACCATTGTTCATAGGCAAGAAAGCAATTTTGAACTTAATTCTCTTTCAGTTTCTGTCACTGACAGTTGAATTTTGTACAAATGATTAACAATGAAGTGGGCAGGTAGTGATGAAATGAGTGGGACTGGTTACAAAACTGTTCTAAAATGTGGTGATGAAGTGGGTTGCTCATGAAACAGGTTATATCCTGAAGTATGATAATCCTTCTGTGCTAAGTAGTAGGCTGAACCTGTATTGTTGCACACCACAATTGAGTTATGCATTGTAGGATTTAGTGTACTTAATAGCAATATTATTGCATCCTAAATTTATCACTCGAGCTTTCCAGAAGCCTGTGAGAATGGCATATGTAAATTGTCAAGCTTTGTACAACATTACATTTAGCATTGCTCCTACAGTATAAGTATTCCTTGTATATCACTTGAGAATGTGCATATATGGTATGGTCATATAGAGAGAATGGATGTGAATTGAGTGGTGAAAATGGTATACCTGAGTGAGTTTGTTGGGAGGAGTAATGGTAGACCAAGGAGGAGGATATATATAGCAAATGAATGTGAGAGAGAGAGAGGTATGGATGCTTGTTTGTTAAGGCTAAGGCTGGCTAGATGAATTTTGTGGATATGAAAGTACGAGTATGACCGGGGTTTGGCACCCTTTTTTCAACCTGACAGCTAGGTTTCTGGGTGCTTGAATGGTGAATGAATGGGATTATGGCCCATTCTCTCTGGCTTCTACCTTACCCCACCCTGTGGTGGGAAGTACGGTCTGGATGATGATGATGATTAACCCATGGAGAGTGATAATGATTCCATAGATAGCTATTGCCAAGCAACTTCATGGGCGAAATTTCAGGTCTTACAGAATTGAATGAAACGCACATCATAGTCTTGGAAATCTTCTCATGCATCCGGCAATATATATATATATCTATATATCGTTTCGTTTTTGAAGGCTGCAACATGCTTGCATGCGTCGGCCTTTTTGGATTGGAGCGTGTAGCATTTTATGACCGGATGCCCTTCCTGATGTCTACCAATGACCCTTGGGTGGATTCGATCCTCCGACCCTACGGCCAGAGCGGAGCGCTCTAACCCACTGAGCCA
>JAGKTI010027961.1:0-13097 GCA_018397915.1 Birgus latro | reverse complement strand
ATATATATATATATATATATATATACATACATATACAGTATATATATATGCTGTATACTATATCTGGATGGGCAGGCAGGCTGGCAGGCAGATGAATGGATGGATTGCCAGATGGATGGATGAACGGGGATGGGGGAAGAGAGAGAAAGAGAGAGAGAGGGTGCTGTTCTGCTATATCAGGCTTATTAACTCCTGTCATACATTGATGTTTTGTTTATATTATTCTTACTACAACCAGAGTTTTTTCAACTCAGAAACCTCTCATTGTGGACGGTTTAGAAAGTATCTACTCTAACTCCTTCAGCACAATGATTATCACCTGCCTTTAGCAAGGCGAAGCGATATAGTTTTTGTCAGTGTGTGTGGGTGTGGGGTGTGGGGGGCTAAACATCTTGAAAAGTTGCAGACAAATTTTCACCACCTTCAGGAAATGGCAACTATGTGGACGTGCAGAAACCTATTACTTTTGGTGAGGATTTGATCAAAGATGACCGTATGCCAGCTGCCATATATTTATTAATCTAGATTGGCTTTTTGTGAAACACAGTGACTGAAGTCTGTAGTGTTATGCGAATTTTCTTCAGATTTTGTTTGTAGGTAGCTTGTACCTAAGCCAACAACATACAGTAATCCCTCGATTATCCGACATAATAGAGCCAAAAGCATATCCAGAAAGTGGATCTGTCTGGATAATGGACTTCTCCTCTGGTCCCCCTTCGTACATAACTTTGAAAGCCAGTATAAAAGGCCACAACAGTACATCGTACAACACTTGTTCCTGTTGTTTAACACCGCTCTATCTGGTGACACAGACCTGTAAGCCACAGCCAAGCAATTACCGTGGTCAAGCAGACCCATCACCCACAGACAGGCAGTCACCACTGCAGGGCCATATGCTGCAGTGACATGAAAACGTGAAAAATCCAGCTACAGAAAACAAATGCAGTTGCCACACAAAACATAGTAGCAAAATGGAATAAAATCATGGTACAGTACAGTAAACTAGAATAAAATTGTTAGCACTCACGATTCCTCACAGGGAGTTGTGCTGAATAATCCACTAGCTGCTTGACTCTGACTGTTGTGCTGCAGCTGGTGAAGCTGTTGCACTGCACAGTACATCTTGTGTTGTCTAGTGGCATACCCTGATGAGCCTGAAGCAGGTAGGGAACAACCACAAAAGACCATGTGCATTGCCATAACAGCTGTCTGAGAGGAGCTGTTCACTATATTGTTGCCGTGCCGGAACTGGGAACGACTGAGGGGACCCTCTAGCGGGCGCTGGGTGAACTACTGAGCCAGTCAGCGTAGCGTCACAGGGCTATTCCTGCCCAGGCAGGCAAAAATGTTCTTGTGGCCATAATTTCCACCTGATGGAAGCATTTTGTCTGGATAAAGTGGAAAAATGTACATATAGTGGTTTAATACAGCCAGATCACAGCATCTGGGTAATGAATCGTTTGGATAATGAATGTCCAGATAATCAAGGGATTACTGTTTTTTGGTGGGCAATTAGCAGTCAGCTCCCCTAATGCTTTTGTTTCATTCATTTCTGTATTTTATACCTGACACTGCTTGATAAATTTATTCATTATAAAAGAAACAGCTTGTACTGAATCAGTTATCCCACTTCAGTCTGACTGACATCCTTTTCACCTTATTCCTGCTGCAACCAGATTATTTGATTCAGCTTAGGATAGACTCTTTGAACTGGAAGAGTTAGGTACAACATCACTATACTCCTCTAATACAATAGGCCCTTCCCAATAACGTAATCTAGAACCAGCAAGAATAGAGTTAAAAGGACATTACCTGCATTCAAGGGATCTGTAGTACATTAAATTATACTTCAGTACCTCCAGTAAAAGTCGGGTGCAATCATGTATATCTTTAACAGCAAATAAAGTGCACATATTCAGATGGTCTTGGATGCCATACAGGAAGCTGTTTTTTCTTTTATCATAGTTTATGTTGGGAATAGTTGTCTTAACTTTTTCTGTATAACATCAGCTTGAACTTAATGCAAGAGTAGAAAGCTGTGGTATGTTTAAATTGTCCAAAGAAAAAAAATTTAAATACAGTGAAGAAGAGTCCTATGTGGTGAAGTTTTGCTGTATATGGTTATGGTATACCATCAACACTAAGGGATTAACCAGATGGTGTCCAGTAACTAAAGAAAACAGTTTACTGTGTTGTGTGGTAGCTGTGTAACCAGCAAGTGGATACGTGGTGGTCTAGTGGGTTAGGATGCTACATTCATATGTGTTTCATATGGGTGTAAATCCATTGAGTGATTGGGGTTTATACTCACATAATGCCACTCAAGGTGAGTAACTGGTTATTCCTGTCCAATATCTGACCTGATTAGCTTGGTCCTAGGCCCCTTTACTCCTGGTGGCAAAATTTTTTTTTATGGAATTACGTTAAAACCTCACTATAACAGTTTAATTATGGTTCACGCCATCCAAAAAAAGTGAAAGTCTGATAAAAGCGACATCTAGACCTCCCTCTGCTAACCAGGACTTTTTCTGATATATCAGACATTAGTCCGGATCCCATCAACAGTTTTTAAACTGTTTTCACTACCATTGCAGTACTGTACTGTATTATACATTCACTACAATAATTAAATGGTATAATATATATAATACTGTACTGTACACTGATAAACATGTCTATTATTTACCTTATTGTGGTGAACATGGCTGAAGTGATCAGGCAATCTGGACTGCTTCTGGCTTTATTGGACTTTTTCCGATATATAAGAATTTATTCCGGTAGCTCCTTGATTCTGACAGAAGCGAATTCCGCTCTATTGAAGTCCATTATATCGAGATTTTACCATACAGTATACCAGAAAACAAAGATCAGTGGAATAGTGCCAGTGCAGTGAAAAAGGCCATAACTTTTCCCTTGTATAAAATTGTTTGAAATTGGTAACACAGGAGGAAAGGAAGCAGCAACACTGGTGTCTGGCTTCCTCACAATGCAGGCAGCCAAGGTGTTCCTAAGCACATATTTATAAAAACACCCATTGCTTGTATTAAATGGCAGTAGAGTTTCCACTTCCATGATTCTAGGCACTTTAGCTTGGACTGCCTGGACCTTACTGTGCATAGTGGTGGTGTTAACAGATAGATTATGCACAAATGAACTTACAGTAATTGGAATTTTCTCATTTTAGGTCAACATTTGGTTTATCGCTATCTTTTCACCTCTCTGATTTTCCTGGTTGCTAGATGTAATGTTTGTTCAGTTTATTCATGTGAGAATCATGACTGTCATCCACTCACTGAATATACTACTGCCTACTTTTTTCTTCCCCTTTCTCTTTCTGTGTGTGCACACCCGCCTTTCTTCCTACATCTCCCGTTTCTTCAGGTCACTTTTTTTTACTCTTCCTTCTGCTTCACTGGCTGTGCACTGAGTGACAAGATTAATGGTTGCCGTTTACCAAAGAGACCGTTTGCATTGGTGGGTGGTAACTGTATAACCAAATTACCAGATGATATGGAGCCTGCTATGGTGCCTCTGTTAACTGGGTGGGGAGATGCAAGTGTACATCCTTCTAGAAACCAAACCTCCACATTATTTCCTTGCCATGCATTGGTGGAATGCTGACAGCTGCAAGGGAACCAGTTCACTGCACAGGACAACCCTGCAGAGGGAGTTTCTTTCCTGCAGTTGATAAGTCTGCTTGTCCAGTGAGACGGGTTGATGAGCAGCAGCAACAACATTATGTTCATGACTGTAATTGTATGCACTATTGACTTATGAACACCAAAAGACTAAGCTACATCAACAGCCCTCTAATTACTGACATAACCTACCTAGGAAAACTGTTTCAGACTGCATTATGGTTATAGTGTTTGGATACATTTTGGTGTGTATGGTACTTGAGATTCTCCTCTACCAACAAAATACTGCCCAAGCCTGTACCTTCTGAAATTTACTCCCTCATCATCTAATCCTTCCCCAACATCCCCCTCCTTCCTTCCAAATTGATGGCAAGCCTCAGAATTGCAGGTGCTTTCTATGTAAGTTATGCACACATCTCTCATCTCTCTCACCACCATACAGCTGGTATAAAGGTGGGTGAGGGGAAGGTCTGTCGTGTCTCGACCCTGCTCCTCACTGAAACCCTTAACTCCCCTGAGTTACTTAATAGTGACGAGGAAGTAGTATTACGCTTGGTTTGAGTACCGGTATATTCCATGAAAATTTAGTTTCTGCTCCGTGGGATGTTCTTAAGTGTGGCACTTTCATCTGCTACATGTTCAACTTCGTGAACAAAGTTTGTGACTTGCATCTACTCCATTTTCTCTCGATGACATGCATCCATCCATTTCCATTGATTATTTATTGTTTATATATTTCACATAACGTCAACAGTCTGGCAAAAAACGTTTAACAGTCCTAAAAAGGCAGCTCGTATCTTAATCCCTTCGGTAGGACGACGTTTTATGTATTAGCTAAATCCAGAGTACTGTATTCAGCTCTGGTGACCCATAGTAGTGAAGGAATTAGGAACAATCTGTTAAATCGTGTGGTGTTAATAACTTTACTTTTCGCTACCGCCAGAGGCGATGTTATAGAAGTGTGGACACCTCTTGTAAGTGTTGAGAACTGTTTGGACTGCGATGGATGTTATCATTTTTGTAATTAATAGACTTGCAAATTGTGTAGGCTTCCCTGTGTACGGTCAAGCTGAACCTATCCTTGACAAGAGCTTGCTAATGTTTGTGTGTGTAGCCTAGTTATTCTCCAGTTTATTTCTTGAACATATTGTTACTGTAGGCACAGTGCGCCAAGTCTACACCTATGCATTGCAATGCTGTATTTAGTAGATTAAAACTCGAATAGGTGGTTAAGGTAAATTTAAAACAATCTGGGTCTAGATATGCAACAGTACAGTTAGATACAGGCAGTAATAAAGATTAATGAAATACTGTACTGATGTGATTATTACTGTTGGTGAATGTGAGCGCGGCGGCGTCAACCTACCAGGGTCACGAGCCTCCAACTATCGAGCAGAGACCACACTGCCAGAGTACGATTAAAGAGTAATATATTAATGGGTATATTAAAGTAAATTTATGCTCTGACATAACGCAGTATGTCTGTTTTCACACGTGTGAGTACATGAGTTTACGTACAAGCCTTTGAAATGTGTAGATATAAACAAATGATATAGGAAGCTCATCATATGGAAACAAACAGTTTGGGGCTGGACTCGCTAGTTTTGGGGAAGAATTGTCAACTTCTATATATATACGCCCAATTGGGCGGTTTGTTATGAGATGATTGAGAGAGGCCAGAGGGGGAAGGGAAGGGAGTCCATAAAATAAGCCACGCAAGGATACGAGTTGAGGGACATGTTTCATCTGTGTTGCTCACTCACGCATATCCGTAATTTTCTAAGCTGAATGAACTTATGCAGCTCCCTCCCTATTACTGACTCCTATCTTAATTTTACTGCAGTGTTGCATATCTGCCTCTATTATTGCTGTTTACTGTGTGACCACTGCTTTTCATAACTAAGCTTACATTCCTATCCTATAACGGCGGGCACGCACTCCTTTTGTATCTATACTTTCACACCGCTTCTCTCCCGCTTTCTAGTCAAGTGCAAGAGTAGGCTTCCCCCCCCTTCACATACACATCTGGCCAGTTATGGAACTGTCTTCCTTTGTTTTTCCAAATGCTCATTAGCAATGTTTTAATCTCCACGTCTCTGCAGGCATCTTACAAATCTTGAATTTGGATTGGTTGCTTAGCCTTCTCTGGGAAAAAAAACAATTCTTTGCAGACTTTGAACCTTTGATTCTTTCTTTTCACATTAAAAAGATAACGGCAGCAAGGCATACTAGAATAGAAAGGGAACGAGATCAGACGGGCTACTAACTGGCTTCTTTTCAGTGACGCTGGGCGGGAAGCTATTTCCCGGCGCATGGCAACACTGTAGCGTAGGATTCGCTCTAGTCTCCCGGACCCGCTTCGAGAGGAAGGTTGTATTATTTTGTCGCTGCTGAACCGACACTGTAACCCGTGGAACTATTTCAGAAATTGTAATTCAGCCAGTGCCTTCATAAACAAAACGAGTGTATAATGTTTCACTAACACTAAACAAGGTGAATGCGAAAGGGTGTGCATCACCGATCGAAAAAAATAAACTGAAGAGGAAAGACGTAAGCTATATAAATGTAAACAAATAGCATGAGCCTATTGATTTGTGAAGAGCGGTGCATAGTTCAGTGAGACAAGTGCAAAAGTCAGTATGGTCGGCGATACAGGGATCAACGCCAACATGAAAGGGGTGAGTGTTCTTTGTGTGGTTCAACATTGTATTTTAATGAGGTGCAGTAAAAGATAGGAATCCATATTCGTGTAGATAACACCTTTGTGTATGGTAGTACCGTTCTGTTCGGTTGGTCCATCTTTTGTAGAGCTAAGATTTATGGGATTTGAGAAGAATGTGTCAGTTTCTACATTTTCCGGTAATGCCAAACAAAACGGTTACGATGACTTCAGTATGTTATATTAAATTACACACACACAAAAAAAAAAAAAAACGGTTAAGACTGCTTCATACCTTATATAGAAATTTCCATTAGTGACAGTTAATTTCAGCTTCTCAGCATGACTCCCCATCCTCAACACCTACCCTACCACACTATTATCACCTCCCCTTTCTAAGTCCCTCTCCTTAGACTAGACGCATTTTTTTTCTCACTTTTACAGTCAGTAGTTATACATTACTCTGATTTCTCCTCGCAGAAAAAAAAAAAAAAATCTTGACTACGCAGCCAACATCAGCATCAGCGAGTGTTACTCGGGATGTTTTTCATGCAGACGGTTAGGCTTGAACAAAATCTTCTTGTTTGAACATAAAATGCTGAAATACATAGTACCATCAGCAGCGAAAGGGTTAACTGACCCTCCCCCTTATGCATCACCCCCTTTCTCCCCACGTTATCCCCCTCCTCCACCCTATGTGCATTCCCCCCCCCTTCCTCCCTCTCCCCTTCCCCTCTCTCCCCTTCCCCTCCCCAAAACCTTATAGCATGCGTCGAGAAGATACAAAAGTCATCCAAGAGTACGCGTTACAGGTGTCGGTGTTATGTCCAACGTGGCCAAGATTTTTTTTGTATTTCATGTAGCTGATTGACAGAAAAGGAGATTGGAGAGGCTCTGCATCCTTTCGCAGCATTTCTTTGTGACTAGTAACATGTAGTATTAATCTGTTATTACAACACTTACCTTCATGATGTGTGTGTGTGTGTGTGTGTTTAACTCCTAGGCTGGTTGATGGATTTGAATTTGAATTTCCTACGTGAGTTCGTCTGGTTATTCCGAAGATCTTCCTCTAGAAACAGTTTTCCAGCCCTGAATTTTAGATGGTCATCCCTCCTCACCAAATTAAAAATTCTCAGAAGTAATTAAAGGAGGGCAGAGCTTTGATACCTTAGTACATCCCCATGGCTCGTGGGAAATTAAAGACAATCAGAAACAGGAGGAAGATTTGAATGTTACTTCGCAGGTGAGTTTGGTACAGTTTTCCAATTTATTTTTTGGGGGTTAACCCTCCCTCACCAAATTAAAAATTATATGAAATAGTGAAAGTAGGGCAGCTACGGCCTTGATATCTAAGTACATGTACAATTGACTCCCATCTTTTAAGCACTTTGGGGAGCGTGACTTCCTCCCAATGTTTCTTGGGGGTCATCCCTCTCCCAGAAATAAAAACGATTAGAGATAAGGGAAAGTGAGTACGGTATATAGATTTCAGCGTAATCGGCATACAAATAACAGAATTGGGTGTGCAGTTTCCATATTTTGTGAACGTACAGGAAAGATACTGCACATGTACATTATTATAATTATTTTTATTATCGTTATTCAGTACCGGTAGTAGTAGCGGTGATGGTGGTGATAAGTGCAGTATACAGTATGCTGTACTTGTTTACATATCACTTCCGAACAGTCTTCTTGTCCTACGAGTGTTCTTATGTGTAGCCTACTGATTATACCGGTAGTCAGTAATTTTTTGTGTCGTGAATTAAGCGGTCTTGGTAGGTAGTATACATTAAAAAGTTGCAAGTGTTTATTTTTGACAGCCAGAGTGTACATAAATTTACATTTAGAACACATCCTATAGGGTGGAAGGTAGAATACCTCAACCTTGTATAAAATTATGATGGATCTAAAATAACTGAGTGTGATGCGTTGAGTGAGAGGTTTAGTTTGATTACCGGTATTAACTGAAACAGGGGTGAATTACGCCACTGTGGCATTCACTGTGTGTGTGTGTGCGGATGGAGTAAGAGGGAGGTGAAATCGAGGACACGGGGAGGGCTTGTGAACACCGAGTTTCTGTATGCAGATTATATAGTGCTGATAGCAGATACAAAGTTGAAGTCTAGTAGAAGTTGTTTGTGTAAGACATAACTTCAAAGTGAATGCAAGAGAGTGCAAGAAAGAGTAAAGTGCTTGTTTTTGAAAGAGGATCAGAGACGAATTGCAGGCTGAGATTAAATGGTACCGTTTCAGCAATGGATAATAGGCCTATTCGGATGCTCAAGTAGCAGCTTAGACTGTTGTGATCAAAGTGTAACTGAGAATGAATGAAAGGAAATAGTCCAGGAAAGGAAGGAAGTGGCAGGGGCTTTGCATGTGCCATTGAAATGCAGAAATGGAAATGAAAGCATGTGGAATAGGAAAGCACTGCATGGACACTGTTTTAGTTTTAACGCAAACATAACGGAAGTGAAGCTTGAAGATGCTTGAAGATCATAAAAGAGTTACCATATAGGCTACCTCAGTAAAGCTTGGAGTGTCATGGAAGGGTTAATGAACAAATGAAAGGATTCATATGAATGTGTTGTAGAGGTTGATGTGAGGATATGGTTAATAAATACTAACACTGAAGTGGTTCGCCTATGTACAGCAAGTGCAGAGTGTGAGACTGACCTGGAGAGTGGATAGGAGTGGGGTGGATGTAAGGACAAGGGGGCTGAGAGCACGGTGAAGAGATATATACTGTACATATTCGTACCTTGGCGATTTATTTTGTACATTACACCTTCACCTTATGTTGTAGCCATGTTCTTTTTATCGTTTTAATAGCGACATAGTTTGCATCAGTATAACAGCTACAATAGGTTATTGAGATGGTTTGCATCAGTGACATATCTACAAGAGAATACCGCGATATGGGCCTGTTGCGCAGAATAAATAGGAAAGGAAAGGTTGTTACGAAGTCTTAAGGCCACGTAGCATGCGACCCAAAGTGCAAAGTGTGTTAGGGAGGTTTGTGGTGGGAAGATGATCCATAAATGAGTCGGAATGGAATGCTTAGAGATACTACTGTATTGTCAAGGCCACTCCTCTCAGGATGCGGCGTCAGGCAAAAGTTTCCCCTTCCGCGATCCACCATCCTCCTTTCTGGGAATAGATGGGCGTTTGTATAACTGGGCAGCTCTGTCCCCCAGTCATACAGATACCACCATATGAAGGCATCCTTCTCTGTTACCATAAGGCAGTACCTACCTTGTATATTGAAAGTGAGCAGTCGCAGGTCAATAGGCTGGATAATAACGCTAGAGTAAGATGATAGTCATGAAGATGTGAAGCAGAGGGAATGCACAGCCTTTTAGTATTGTCTCAGCCATTTCGCGCGTGAAATAAGATGCGGGAATACGAAAATCTCTGCCAAGGTACGCGAATGAAGCTTGTAGGCTGTAATATACTGGTATTATTTTCCGCATGTTAAGTTGGATGCACTATATATATTCTCTATCGGTCTCATGGTGCCCTGCCACGTGACGCCCACATACCAGAATGTACGGTACTCGAGGCTGACGTCATAGTACCCGGGAGTCATATTGAGGGCCGGATTGATTTATTACCAGAGACCACATTAGTCCCTGGTGCGGCTGTATAAGGAGGGTGGTGGCGGAGTCGTAAGCAAAATTTCGCGTAGCTATAGGGTTGCCCAAATGTAACGCTCTACCATGCGACTTCTTGTGTACTGGGCGGAAGGTTCAGCCCGGGTTGTCAGTGTTTACTCTGCATCATTTTATTCATGCATGCACATAGTACCTTATTCATTAAAGTACCTTATACCACATTTCTGATCTTTGGGCATGTAATACTAGTTACGGTAGGTGATTCCATGTGATAGACGGAAGGACATCTTTATTCTTGCACACATAATTTCCCTCCTTCTATCAAAGGAAATCACCTATTTAGTAGTATAGGCTATGTCCAGAGATAGGGATGTGGTGTAGATTACTTTGTGCATGTACTAACTTGGTTCACTTGACCCTTTGCACAAAGCACCCTATACCATATGCCATATTAGGTATATACCGTATAGGGCATTTTGTACACAAGGTATACTTTGTGCATGTCAGGAACTTGGTGCATGTGTCGCCGGTATTCAGAGTCCGTTTTTAACCCTTTGACTGTTTCTCACAGTTAAAATCGTGTGTCGTTAGTAAAAAAACGTAACCTATCCAGATGTGGCAGTGAGTTGCTCCTGCAGTCAGTGAAACATGCCCCGGCGTCACCATCGCTTGTCATAGGGAATACCTCAGTCATCACTAGGCTTTATTGGGTTATAAAAGTGAGGGGAGGTGAGGGCGGGGAGAGGTGAGATTAGGGACAGTGCAGAACAGGACAGTATCGTGGGAGGATGGACAGTCTCCCTTTACCCCACCAGAAGTTATAATATTTGTACCTACACTAACTTGGCCCAGAATTATCAACCCATACTCTTTTTACTCTAACTTGGTCCAAAATTACCAACCTATACTCTTTTTATTCTAACTTGGCCCCAAATAACCATATACTGTAATGAGATAGTAACTCAAGAACATACCGGTAGCACTAGTCATGAAAGAGTGCAATGGAAAGGATGTAGAACCATAACACTGTCTATTTTCTGCCACTGACCTAACGTTACGTGAAATGGGCTACAAAAGGACGAAAATATGTGCCAAGTTGAGACAGTGTACTTACCTGAGACATGAGAGCAGTTTGGTGTGTCTACGGTGGTTGAATTGTCTTCGGCGATTATACTATGTCCACTTTTACTTGGCTGAAAATTGTCATCTTCAGTGTTAAGTTGAGGTTATCACTTGTATATGATGCCAGTCGCTAAGTGCCATGGAAAGGCTGTATCTCCTTAGTACGGTACCGGTGTTGTCTGACTTTTGCCACTGAGCTGTAACAAGTGATTAACACTAGAATATGGTGCTTGTCACGAAGAAGTGCTATGGAAAGGAGGTAGTGCCATAGTATTGTCTTTTTCTGCCACTGGACTACGGGAAACCAGCAAAAGGACGGAAATGTCCTCCAGGGTTCAGGTAGACGAACAATAGGTGTCCAGTAACAGTACCTCCAATCTCATTATTTCTACCTGGTGCACGTTTATAGCCGTGGTAATAATGTGTGTGTTTTAATGGTTTTTATTTTGTGTGACGTAACGCCCGAAAATTGTCAGCTAAGCACCTAGAGCCGATAAGAGATAAGACAAGCGTTTAGTCGTGTAAGAGTCGTGGTTTGGGGAGGATCCACAGTGCTTTTCTTCTGTCGCCAAGCCGTTTTGCTTTAGTTCTGTTGGCTTAATAGTCGTGGTGAAGTGTAGTGAAGCGAGTGGAAGTGCCTGAGGGCGTGGAAGTACTTGAAGGCGTGGAAGTGCCTGGAATTTTGAAAGTACTTGAAGGCGTGGAAGTGCCTGGAGGCGTGGAAGTGTCTGGAGACGTGGAAGTACCTGAAGGTGTGGAAGTGCTTGGAGCTGTACTTTATCAGTCATGCCGTTCGAGGAGCCAGTTTCCCCAGAAGAACCCGACGATGGCACCTACGATGTCCCTAAATCAACCACTCACAACCTTCCCTACAACTCCCCTAGACCGAGCATCCACGTAGAACCCGACGATGGCACATACGATGTCCCTAAATCATCTACCCACAACCTTCCTTACACCAAGGCATCCACAATTAACCTCCCTTACAACCCTCCAAGACGAAACCTTAACGTAGAACCAGACGATGGCACCTATGATGTCCCTAAGTCATCCATGCACAACCTACCCTATAACTCTCCCAGGCCAAGCCGGTATTTAGAACCTGACAGTACCCACTACGACGTCCCTAAATCACCCATCCACAAGCTCCCTTACTCTTCTCTCAGACCAAGCCTGCACCCAGACCCAGACGATGGCACTTATGATACCCCTAAGTCCTCGATGCACAACCTCCCCGTCTTCTCTCCCAGCCCAGACCACTTCCCGGATCCTGACGGTGGCCACTATGACACTCCCAGGCCATTCTCCCCCAGAGCCTTCTCCCCCGCACCAAGCTATCACTCAGACACAGGACCGAGACCCAGTGACTACGCCAGACCAGCTTTCGTCTCAGAGCTGCTCCCGGGCAAGAGTCGCCACCACGGGTCCTCCAGATCCCTCAAGCCGGACTCCCCAGACAGCCCGGATCACGTACCCATTCAGCCCATCAAAATGACGGTAAGACCAAGAAGCAAAATCTGTCAGCACGTCAGTTAGCCTCCTTTGCCACGCCCAATCCTGTAGTCGGTTTGTTTTTACCTGATGGAACTCGGCTACTCCCGCAACTTGAATTTAAGTTGTGGTAGCCTGAAATTCGATGAGCTGCAGCTGTGAATTAGGAATGAGTCTCCTTGGTCACTAAAGTCGGTTTGTTTTATCTGGCCGAACCGGATCACTTCCATTGGCCAACTTGAATAGTATGGTATGTCGTGATTGCATGAAACTCGATGAGCCGTCGTTATGGGGGAGGAATGAGTCTCCTTGGTTGTCAACTCAAATCGACCTTCCAGTCTGACTACACTTGACCATCAGTTGTGGCTGAAAGGAGTGGGGATTTTCGACTTTTCGTCAGGTTAGGGGACTAGCTATAGGTTATAGGCTAGTCATTTTCCAGGACTCTCTTTCACAAACTTATGATCAACCACCTGTTATTTGCTTGTATAGTTTTTTTTTTTTTTTAATAGCGACACAGTTTTCATTAGTAAGTTTTTTTTTCTGTATGTATGTGTGTGTGTGTGTGTGTGTGTG
>JAGKTI010027960.1:0-13097 GCA_018397915.1 Birgus latro | reverse complement strand
GAGAGAAGTGAAGCCAGTGAATGTACAGTGAGATTGGATGGGAAGGATATGGAGAATGTGAGTGAATTTAAGTACTTGGGCAGTGTGATGAGTAAGGATGGAAGTCTGGAAGGTGAAGTGCTCGAAAGGGTGCAGCAGGGATGGAAGGTTGCTGGTTCGTTGAAAGCAGTGATAAGAAACAGGGAGGTGAGCAAGAAAGTGAAAAGTTGTTACATGACAGTATTGTGATACCAACTCTGACATATGGAAGTGAAGCTTGGACCCTGTTGGAAGGACAGAAGTCAAGAGTGAGAACAGTGGAAATGAGTTATTTGAGAGTAGCATGTGGAGTCACGTGGAGAGACAGACTAACAAATGAGGAGGTGAAGGAGCGTTGTGGTGTGGTTGAGGGTGTGATGGGAAGCGTTAGGAGAAGCACGTTAATGTGGTTTGGTCATGTGGAGAGGATGGAGAGTGAAAGACTGACGAGGAGAGTGTATGTGAGTGAGGTGGAGGGGGCGAGAGAGAGGGGGAGGCCGAGGATGAGATGGAGGGATGGAGTGGAGAGGTATATGAGAGAGGGGGGTGTGAGTTGGGAGCGTGGTAGTGAAATGGCAGGGGACAGAGTGACATGGAGGCGATATGTTTGTGGCCACCCCGTGCGGGATTAAGGCGTCTGGCAATAGATAGATAGGTATTAAAGTGATGGTCTTTGAGAGAAGTGAAGCCAGTGAATGTACAGTGAGATTGGATGGGAAGGATATGGAGAATGTGAGTGAATTTAAGTACTTGGGCAGTGTGATGAGTATGGATGGAAGTCTGTAGGGTGAAGTGCTCGAAAGGGTGCAGCAGGGAAGGAAGGTTGCTGGTTCGTTGAAAGCAGTGTTAATAAACAGTGAGGTGAGCATGGAAGTGAAAAAGTTGTTACATGACAGTATTGTGATACCAACTCTAACATATGGAAGTGAAGCTTGGACCCTGTTGGAAGGACAGAAGTCAAGAGTGAGAGCAGTGGAAATGAGTTATTTGAGAGGAGCATGTGGAGTCACATGGAGAGACAGACTAACAAATGAGGAAGTGAAGGAGCATTGTGGTGTGGTTGTGGACATGATGGGAAGCGTTAGGAGAAACACGTTAAAGGTGGTTTGGGCATATGGAGAGGATGGAGAGTGAAAGATTGACGAGGAGAGTGTATGTGAGTGAGGTGGAGGGGGCGAGAGGGAGGGGGAGGCCAAGGATGAGGTGGAGGGATGGAATGGAGAGATATATGAGAGAGGGGGGGGTGAGTTGGGAGCGTGGTAGTGAAATGACGGGGGACAGAGTGACATGGAGGCGATTTGTTTGTGGCCACCCCGTGCGGGATTGAGGCGTCTGGCAATAGATAGATAGGTATTAACTCATCATGAGTAATATAAAACTTACCTTAAAAGAGTTGATGAGGTGTTTGGTTTGATGATTAAAGATAGGTTATTATAAATATGTCAACCGTAAGACACCCAAGATGTGTGTTTACATTCGATACTCTCCGATCTGACACATCAGTGCATTCTAACCTAACCTAACCGACTAGTTTTGCCCCCAATCGTTTCGTTTTTGAAGGCTGTAACATGCTTGCATGCGTCGGCCTTTTTGGATTTGAGCGTGTAGCATTTTATGACCGGATGCCGTTCCTGATGTCTACCAATGACCCTTGGGTGGATTCGATCCTCCGACCCTACGGCCAGAGCGGAGCGCTCTAACCCACTGAGCCCCTAATACTCCCCATAAATATTTTAACCACCAGGGATTGTCACAAAGCCTCTTGAAAGTCCTCATCATCAATCATGCAAAAACTTCTGACCTGATCAACACGTGAATAATGGCTTCCAAGCAATGTAAATATTTCACCACGAATCATTTTCGGCGCACTTATTAAAAAAAAAAAAAAATGTGAAACTGTCTTTGAAAGTCATTAATCATCAACAATAAAGGAAAAAAGGAAAACTGTTCAGTACAGTACTGAAGTTGTCAGCATGGACTGATTCCGCACTTCTCACTTCTCTGAAACACACAAATGCAGTAATCATGAATAATAAACAAGTCAGCCAAGCAGTATAATTTGTATGACAATATACAGTAATTCACAAGAACTGAACTCACATCATTATCTTACCTATTTACGTCAACACGTAGTGTCTTCACATACCATAAGAGCCGAATTTTCTATACTAAAGACTGTCAGTTCATTAAAAAAAATTTGAGCACAACCCCCCCCCCCACACACACACACACACTCGTTGCACCACAGGCAAACACACGAATTTTACAACTCCTACTACTCCTTCATCGTTAACTTTTTTTTTCCCCCAGCAAAGAACCTATCCACATTGTAAACACTCCCGACTCATTGTATCTATCTAATCGTTTGCACTCTGTACGCCACTTCATCCAACAACTTTAAATTTTCCTTTGGAATAAATGCTTTTCTTGTGTTCATAGCACTTTTAGGGTGCTAAGTGCTTAGGCATAACTAAGGTTAGTTTGGAACCACGTGCTCAGAGTTCTGAGAGGGAATGAGGAGCAAGGAAATAAGCAAATAAACGCTTCTCATCACAGCGACAATCAATGGAACCCTGAGGCAGGCTGTGGGCTGGCTCTCCAAGATGTGCCCAGACATTTCCCACAAAATAACCATTAATCGAGTGATTCCAAACGTTATCATGGAAACTGGGTATCTATTCTAACTTACCGTTATTGCTGAAAATGTTATTGTTGAAATCGTTATTGGCAAGATCCTACTGTATATACTGTATATATATATACATATATGAATATATATATATATACATATATGAATATATATATACATATATTTATACACAGTAATCCCTTCAATATCTGATGTAATAGAGCCAAAAGCATGTCCGGAAATTGGGTTTGTCTGGGAATTGGGCCAAAGCCTCCTGGACGGGTACTTATGAACCCTAACCCGGCCTAACTCAGAAAACCACGTTCATAACTCCCTACCAGACATGCATTGCACCTATTTAAGACCCTATTCACACAAATATGGGACAGAAAGCATGAAATAAATGAAAAGGAACCAGAGAATGAGGAAGTAGAGGTAAGTATGGAAAATATTTAGCTAGCAGTTGCCAGGGTACTCTAACTCCCTACCAGATGAGAACTTCACCTTTTTAAGACCCTGTTCACACAAATAAGGGACAGAAAGCATGAAATAAATTAGATGTGAGTATGGAAAATAATTTGCTAGCAGTTGCCAGAGTACTGTAACTCTCAACCAGACATGAACATCACCTTTTTAAGACTCTGTTCACACAAATAAGGACAGAAAGCATGAAATAAGTGAAATGGAACCAGAGAATGAGGAATTAGAGGTGAGTATGGAAAATATTTAGCAGTTGCCAGCGTACTTACAACATGTCTGTGACCGTTACGAAGATTAACCCACCTCCTCTAAGGCTCTGACAGTGTTGAAAATGCTCTTGAAGCACATACAGTAATCCAGTGTTGTGCTGCACATAATCCTTTGCACTGTGAATTATTATTGTTCAACACTGCACATTCTGTTCTTACTTGTGCCACGCAAGTTGCAACACTCCAGTTTCCACTCTGAACTTAATCATTTGCACTCTGAATTCTAGTTTATTAACACTGCAAGATGAATCCTTTCACTCTTGACAATCTCTACATGCTCTCACCAACTCACTACCCACAAAAATCAGTACAGTATTACAGTAATCTCTCTACTTTCCGGATGACCACTATCCGGTTACACCACTGTTTGGACATCGTACGCTGATGTCTCCCCCCCCCCCCCCCCCAAAAAAAAAAAAAAAAATCATTTTTTTTCCTACCCTTAAGTTTGAATTTGGTGCGCGGTGCCGAACAGCCGTGTTTACATTCCATTCCTACTGTTTCCCTCTCCCACCACTCCGACAGTTGTCTCTGAACTGCTGTGAGTTTTTGTTTAAACAATCATAATTCACAGTGCTAAGGATTAAGTGCAGTTCAACACTGGATTACTGTACATGCTTCAAGATCATTTATCATCACTGTGAAATCCTTAGAGGTGGGGTAATATTCGTAACAGCCACCATGGACATTGTAAGTACACTGTCAACTGCCAAATATTTTCCATAATCACTTCTAAATGCTCATTTTCTGGTTACATTTTATTTACTTCATGCTTTGTGTCCCATATTCGAGTGCATAGGCTGTGAAAAAGGTGATTTTCTCAGTGATTACCATGTTTCTTACATACATTCACTATCTAATCAACTGGTGAACATATTTGCCCTTCTCACCTCAAAACCATCATTTTCTGGTAACAGTTTATTTATTTCATGCTTTGTATCCCATATTTTAGTGCATGAGATGTGAGAAAGGGTGATTTTCTTAGTGATTGCCATGTCCGATACTTACACTATGCTGCCAAGTGGTGAACACCTCTGCCTTACTCACCTCAAAATCATAATTTTTTGGCTAAAATTCAATTAATTCATGCTTTGTGTCCATTATTTATGTGAATGGGGTCTTAAATAAGTGCTTTGCATGTCTGGTAGGGAGGTAGGTAGGTGGTTTTCTGATTTAGGCTAGGTTAGGGTAGGGTCAGGAAAGACCGGTGCTGGAGCTTCAGGGACACATCCCAGACAAGACCACTTTCCGGTCATGCCTTTGGCTCTATTATAATGGATAGTGGAGGGATTACTGTATCTCGCAGTCTACCTCTAATACCACTACATCTCTTATGCACCCTTTTGAAATACTACACAAGATGGAGTTATTTCCCACACCTTCGTGGCAAACCACACATGGCCACTTTCTCTGCTTCAATACTATTGACACCCAGGGTTGGGAAAAATCACAGATTGAAAAAAAAAATAAATAAATAAGTAAATAAATAAATCAGATTTTAAAAAAATCTGTGATTTTTTTCCCCAACCCTGTTTTTGCCTTTGGGAATTCTGTCAGAAGAGTACCAAACTGGGTCTTTTTTCCTTCCACTGGCTGTAATGCATCCATTAGGCATGATTATATATCACTCTTCAAATAAACAGACTTACAAAACTGAAAATAATTATGTGAATGGGAAGTGGGAGTAAGGCAGTGCACCACAGGCTAGCACTTCTTGGTATGGGGGAGGTTACTCAGTTTCACAGTGTCAGATACTGAAGGAAGTTAGCAACTTTATATTTTGTCAAATTGGGATCATAGTCATTAGACTGAATCATGTTACTGTGTATTCAAAGACAAGTTTAGTTCATATGTTAACACTGAGTATAATCACATTTATTGTTATGACTGTATCAAAGAGCCTTCTTTCCTCGGTTTTTTAATATTTGCCCTTTAACAAAAGGCAATCACTGGTGCCTGACTTGATCAAGATCAGTACAGGAAGAGTACAGGCCAACCAGTCTTGATGCATCTGTACAATACACATCCATCACATTCTCTGTCTTTTTAATTTTTCTTTCTATCTATCTATCTATTGCGAGACGCCTTAATCCCATACGGGGTGGCCACAAACAAATCGCCTCCATGTCGCTCTGTCCCTCACCATTTCACTGCCCTGCTCCCAGCTCACACCCCCCTCTCTCTTCATTTTTACTATATTTATAAAAAAAAAATCCATTTTTATTTAAATCATTTTTTCACTCTGATTTAAATCATTTGATTTAAATCATAACAACCCTGCCGGCACCAGCCCTAGATATCATCACTTTTATTTTATCTGCATTTACTCTCATAACCCTGTGCCCCATTCCATCTCTCCATGTCCTGATTCTTCTGCCTCCCTTTCATTCTCAGCAGTCTACACCAAGTTATCAGCATACAACATCTCCCATGGGAGTCCATTTGTGTAGTCACGTGAGAGCTTCAAGCACCATGATAAACAGTAAAGGGTGTATGACTGACCCCTGATGCATGCCAGCATTCACGGAAAACTCATTGCTCAAATCTCCATTCACTTTCACGTGGGTACTATGGTGGTACAACTCTAAACTGGCAGCTAGGGTGGGGCATCAACCTGTGTACAGTGCTGCTATGTTTCCCAAACCTGCTATGTGAAACAGCTGTTATATATGTAAAAAGCATCGCAAATAAGATAAACACATATGAATACAATTTTAACTTATGTATTTTAATAAATGAAAGAACAGAAAACTTATTTCGCATAAAATATTTATACGGCAATACAGAAACGTGGCATACATATTTTAGTGTTACTAAAAAAAATGTAGTCACTTTTATTGGCTTTTACTGTAGTTCTGGAGTGGGTAATAATGTCACAATTATGATTATAAGATAATGTGCAGGAATATAAGTAAAAATATGCCAATTTCTTAGTAAAAAAAAATAATACATTAAACCCTCCTGAGCGACAACATTTACACAGACCCAGTCTCACCCGGGCAAAGCTTCCTTGTGTCACTTTCCTTTGTGTCCTTGACACAAGGTTGTGTGGAAATAAAGTCATATTTACAATATATACAATATAATGGAAAGGAAAACCAAAATGTATCCTAAAATACCATAGATGAAAGAGAGAGAGAGAGAGAGAGAGAGAGAGAGAAGGCAGGCCAGGGCCAGTGTTGAGTGCATTGTCAGGGTGAGGGAGAGATGGAGGAAGGGAGGGAAGGAAGGAGGGAGAGAATGAATGAATGAAAACTAATCATTGCGCTGCAACAGGAAGGAGGGAGAGAATGAATGAATGAAAACTAATCATTGCGCTGCAACAACGAGGTCATCTGGCGCCATATGTAAAACAATAATAAATTTTTTTAAATTAGATATAATAAAGAAATGAAATGACAAGTTTATAACAGTCACTCATAAAAGAAACAAAATTCCCGAGGGAGATGCACATCCCCAAGGAGAGAGAGAGTGGAAAATATGGCAACACTGTACACAGGTTGGTGCCCCACCCTAGCTACCAGTTTAGAGTTGTACCACCATAGCACCCATGTACATAACTACAACCACTGTCACTGGCCACTTTTCGATCCCAAGCTTTTTCATTGCCTACTTCACTACCTCCCTAGATACGAGTACTCTTGTCAAAGACTTTCACCAAATTAGCAAAATATAGTACTGGTCCATTTTCATTCCTGTATGTTTTTCCTGAAACTGTTGGATAGTGTATATGACATTAGTGGTCCCTTTGCCTGGCATAAACACAAACTGCATCTTGTTAATATTTACTTTTTTCCATATTATACCCTCTAGGACTTCATTATCCAGTCCTAAATTTTTATGCCTCTGTAATTTCATCCTTCCAGGGCAACACTCTTCCCTACGTGTCAGCAGATGGGTTGACAGAGGGTCAGTACCCCTCCTCGTAAATAACTAACTCAAAGACATATTGCCATTCCTTACAGAAGCATGGCATCTCGCTATTGATAGATAGACTTTTCCCCTTATACAGTACACATTCACAATCACACTCCTTAGCAAGTCATCTGGGACAGCACACTCATGTACTGTATAATCAAATTTATCCAGTCAGTAACTAAACCCACTCGTGTAGCTCTTGAGGCCCTCATTATTTCAGTTGTCAATGTAGACACACCTGCCTCCTTCCCTAGCGACATCCTGCCTCTCGCCTTATTCATTGGAGCTGTATCAATCAAAGGATAAGGGCCAAACATTGGATCTGCTTACTCCAAACCTTCTCTGTTCCATTGGAAAATAATAAGCTTTATATCTGCTTAGCTTTTCTCAGTGCCCAATTCATCCACAAATCACTTAGAGTAATTGTATTAATACAGTCAGTATGTTGTTATCTTGTGAGACCAAGCCACTCCCACAGGTTGAATTGGCTATGTTGTGATTGTATTAATTGTAATCTCACTGGTTACTACAGTCCATTCGCTTAATATGGGAGAATTTGAGTTGTAGAAGACCTTCCTCGCTAGAAATTTCACACTTTACAAATATCATACCTTATGGGGAAAATTCTAATTGGTGGAGTAACCACCTCAAATGACACCCCTTTGGCCCCTACTCTGTCATTTTGCCTTTGTTTTATGGGACACTAAACACATGTACAGCAAGTGTAACATACACAATAGCCCCTTACCTAGAAATTCATGCAGGAAAGGCTTAGTTGACTTGAAGAGGCGGGGTCCAAGGCCAGGTGAGGCTGTCATAGTGCCCCGACCCCAGCACCCTCCGCATCGCCCAACTCCATCACACTGCCACCACCAACACGCTCCACATTAGTCATGAACCCCCCAGAGTCCAAGGCAGACACAACAGATGCACCATTGTCATCATCCTCATCTAATGCTGAGGGCACTGGATCCTCTTCTTCTTGTGGTGGTGATCAGTGTTTGATGCCTTCGGTTCACTTCCTTGGCAACCCTGTCTCGGTAGTAATGGAAGGTGTTTTCTATGCCATCCAGAACCTCTTGAGCTCTCACTTTACAGTTTTGTTCATTGTCACTTGATCTTTACCTCACCCGGACAGAGTCCAGTGAGGTATTGTTTTTGGTTGAGTTCTTTGTTTATTTCTTTGTCAGCAACATTGCAGAAAATGGCTGTATGAAATTACATGAAACTTCAAGATATGTGGACACTGGTCCCAAAAGAAAGTGATTAAATTTTGGAGGCAGTCGAGTGACCTTGCTCGGTCAAAATCAAGGTCACAGATTTTCAGAGGGCCATAACTTGAAACCGATTGAATATAAGATATTTGCCTTTATCAGCATAAAGGTATGCCCAACTCGAATTCTTCTCTCTCCTTCTGGCACCTTGCCAGAAACCTTTCTAACAACTTTACCTCATCATCCTTCCCTCCTCTTTTCTGCTTTGATGGCTCTGTAGCTATTTCTTCTACTGATAAAACAGATCTCTTTGCCCAGACTTTCTCCTCCAATTCCATCTTAGACGATTCCGGTGCTGTTCCTCCATCACTTCCCCCCTCTGACTTCCTCATGACTAACATTAAAATTTCTTCAGCTGATGTATTTTCTGCCATCACTGGCCTCAATACTAACAAGACATATGGGCCTGATGGAGTCCCTCCTGTTGTCCTCAAAAACTGTGCTTCTGTGCTTACACCCTGCCTAGGTAAACTCTTTCGCCTTTGTCTATCAACTAGTACCTTTCCTTCTTGCTGGAAGTTTGCTCTCATTCAGCCAGTCCCCAAGAAGGGTGACCATTCCCAACCCTCTAACTATCGTCCAGTTGCTTTAACATTCTGTTTCTCAAAATTTTTCAAGTCAGTTCTTTAGGTGAGGAGACTGTAGCACCAGTCGAGCAGGGCAGTACTCCCAAGGAGGATGGAAAGCTGTTGACAGGGAGAGCTGGAGCTCCCGTTTCATCAGCCCTCAGGACATGTTCCTGACCATCCCCCTTTGCTGAACTTTTTCAGTGTCTCAATAACACAGAGAGTAGACCAGCATGCTCTCCAATACAAGTTTCTCTAACTGTCAACACCAAACTACATACACGCTACACACTACACTTCCTTTTCAAAAAATCCAAAAAAATGGCTAATGATAACCGTGCCTCGGAGTCCCCGGGGGGGGGACCATAAATACCCCCACCATCCGCCCCTCTCCCGGTGACGACTCTCGGAGCTGCCTGGAACCACTGTCTGACTCACTCCTTCTTCATTTCTGTAACATTCGTGGCCTTTCCTCTAACTTTCGCTCTGTTGAGCACCACCTCTTCTCCTCTAAACCTCACCTTCTCTTTCTTTCTGAGACTCAGCTGTTTGAGACAACTGACAGCAAACCCTTTTCTGTATCCTCCTACTTTCTCTATTCTCATTTCAAAGCCAAAGGTGGCTGTTGTGTATATGTACGCAACGATCTATCTTGCTCTCATGTTCCTGAACTTGATTCTTCTGAATTCTCTACTCTCTGGCTTTGGCTCTCCTGTCATTCTCTGACTAAATATATCTGTGCTGTTTACTTATCTCCTAATTCTACCGACTATCAAAAATTCTTTGACTATCTTACTTCTACGATGGAACACATTCTATCCATTTCTCCTTTCTCTGAAATCTCCATTCTAGGAGATTTCAATGTTCACCACCACCTTTGGCTCTCCTCTCCTTTCACTTATCCACCTGGTGAACAAGACTACATCTTTTCTGTCCTTAATGACCTAGAGCAGCTTGTACAGCACCCTACCCGTGTCCCTGACCGCCTTGGAGAGAGTTCCAACATACTTGACCTTTTCCTAACAACTAATCCTTCTGCTTACACTGTTAATCTTTTCTCTCCGTTGGGCTCGTCCGATCATAACCTTATTACCTTAACCTGTCCTATTGCTCCAGTACAGCCTGTGGACCCTCCAAAGAAACGCCACCTGTGGCACTTTGGAGCTGCAGATTGGGAGGCCCTCAGGCAGTACTTCTTTGATTTGCCTTGGAATGATTATTGCTTCCATGGCCGGGAGCCATCTGAGTGTGCCCTGCGCATTACGGAGGTTATTCTCTCGGGCATGGAAGCATACATTCCATTTTCTTATCCTCTGACTAATGCAAGAAAGCCTTGATTTAATCACGCTTGTTCTAATGCTGTCCGCAACAGAGAGAGCGCCTTTAAAAGGTACCAGAGCCAACCCACCCCTGAATCACATCTTTTATATATTTCTGCCCGGAATCGTGCTAAGTCTGTTCTTCGCTCTGCTAGAAATAATTTCATCCGTGCTAAATGTTCCCAACTCTCCAACTCGAATTCTTCTCACTCCTTCTGGCACTTTGCCAAAAACCTTTCTAACAACTTTACCTCATCATCCTTCCCTCCTCTTTTCTACTCTGATGGCTCTGTAGCTATTTCTTCTACTGATAAAACAGATCTCTTTGCTCAGACTTTCTCCTCCAATTCTACCTTAGACAATTCCGGTGCTGTTCCTCCATCACTTCCCCCCTCAGACTTCCTATTGACTGACGTTAAAATTTCTTCAGCTGATGTATTTTCTGCCATCACTGGCCTCAATATTAACAAAGCATATGGGCCTGATGGAGTCCCTCCTGTTGTCCTCAAAAACTGTGCTTCTGTGCTTACACCCTGCCTAGGTAAACTTTCGCCTTTGTCTCTCAACTTGTACCTTTCCTTCTTGCTGGATGTTTGCTCTCATTCAGCCAGTCCCAAAGAAGAGTGACCATTCCCAACCCTCTAACTATCGTCCAATTGCTTTAACATCCTGTATATCAAAAGTTTTCGAATCAGTTCTAAACAGAAAAATTTTAAAGCATCTTTCCTGTCACAACCTTCTTTCTGATCGTCAGTATGGGTTCCGTCAGGGACGCTCCACTGGTGATCTTCTCACCTACCTTTCAGACTCCTGGTCATCCTCCTTTCGGGACTTTGGCGAAACCTTTGCCATTGCACTTGACATCTCAAAGGCTTTCGATCGAGTCTGGCATAAATCTTTGATTTCCAAACTGCCCTCTTACGGTTTCTATCCTTCTATCTGTGCCTTCATTTCTAGCTTCCTTTCTGGTCGTTCTATAGCTGCTGTTGTAGACGGCCATCGTTCTTCTCCTAGACCTATCAACAGTGGTGTTCCTCAGGGGTCTGTCCTATCACCAACTCTCTTTCTTTTATTCATCAATGACCTTCTAAGCTGTACATCTAACCCTATCCACTCATATGCTGATGATTCCACCCTTCACCTTTCCATTCGATTTCCGCAACGTCCATCTCAGCAGTTGCTTCAGCAAACAAGGGATGAGGCTATGGCACACCTAATGTCTGACTTGGCTCATATCTCTGATTGGGGTAAAAATAATCTTGTTATTTTTAATGCATCATAAACTCAGTTCTTACACTTATCAACCCGACAAAATCTTCCTCAGGATTACCCACTAATGTTTAATAATGTCCAGCTCGGTCCTGCATCATCCTTGAACATGCTAGGGGTTTCATTCTCTCGGGATTTGTCTTGGAAAGAACATACTACTTCTCTTGTGAAATCTCCTTCCAAGAGATTAGGTGTGCTGGCCCGACTCCGAGCTTTCTTTACCCCTGCACAGAAGTTGACCTTGTACACGGGTTTTATTCGCCCGTGTATGGAGTACAACTCTCATGTGTGGGGATGCTCCCCACATGCGGTTCTTCTCAATAGGGTGGAGTCAAAGGCTTTTTGTCTCCTTAACTCTCCTCCTCTTACTGATTCCCTTCAACCTTTGTCTCCGCCGCACTGTTGCTTCTTTATCTCTCTTCTATCGCTACTTCAACGGTCACTGTTCCTCTGAACTGTCTGCTTGCATCCCTCCACTTCTACGACGGGCACGTAGTACCCGTCTAGCAACAAACTCTCATCCCTTTTCTGTCCAGCTCTCTAATGCAAGAGTTAACCGTTACTCCCAGTCCTTCATTTATGCAACTGGTCAACTCTGGAACTGTCTCCCTCTGTCTGTATTCCCTGCTTCCTATGATCTCCAATCTTTCAAACGCAGTGTGTCCAGGCATCTCGAAATGAATGGATCTTGAATTTGGCTCTCTTTTGTATTGTTTTTACTTTTTCTTGGAAGGAACAGTATGCGGGCCCATGGCCCTTGGTTCCTTCTTCCTTGCATTAAAAAAAAAAAAATCATAAAAATCTTAAATCATCTTTCCTGTCACATTCTTCTTTCTGATCGTCAGTATTCCGTCAGGGATGCTTCACTGGCGATCTTCTCACCTACCTTTCAGACTCCTGGTCATTTTCGTTTAAGGACTTTGNTGCATTAAAAAAAAAAAAATCATAAAAATCTTAAATCATCTTTCCTGTCACATTCTTCTTTCTGATCGTCAGTATTCCGTCAGGGATGCTTCACTGGCGATCTTCTCACCTACCTTTCAGACTCCTGGTCATTTTCGTTTCAGGACTTTGGCGAAAGCTTTGTCATTGCACTTGACATCTCAAAGGCTTTTGATCGAGTCTAGCATAAATCTTTCATTTCCAAACTGCCCTCCTACGGTTTCTATCCTTTTGTCTGTGCCTTCATCTCTAGCTTCCTTTCTGGTCATTCTATAGCCACTGTTTTAGACGGCCATCGTTCTTCTCCTAGACCTATCAACAGTGGTGTTCCTCAGGGCTCTGTCCTATCACCAACTCTCTTCTATTTATTCATCAATGACCATCTACACTGTACATCTAACCCTATCCACTTA
>JAGKTI010027959.1:0-13097 GCA_018397915.1 Birgus latro | reverse complement strand
AGGGGGAGGTGTATTCTGTCTTCGTTTCCACAGTACTTTGGTTTGTGTCGCATCCGTCTGTACACCATTTGATTCTCTGTTTGATATGCAATGTTTTTGAACCTGCCCGAGTTTATAGAGTTACACAAAAAAATGGGAGATTATCAAGGCGACTAATAATGCTTCTAAACGTTTGTACATAGTCTTATAACACCCACAAGCATACGAACAATCAGATGCAGCCAACAGGGGTACCGCGGAGCTCTATAGATATTTGATGTTTAGAGATTATTCCTTAAGTATTATTAGCTTGTTTTTTTTTTTGGTATAGGCTATCTAGCTGGGACGAAACAAAGAAGATACTCTAGAGAATGTACATTTGAACTAACAATTAACGTGATTTCCAGTACAGGAGAGAGCCCATGGGAACGAGGCACTGGCACTCACTATTTCTTACTGGCACTGTCTCTCTTTTTCACCTCTTGTTGCTGGCACTTTCTCTCTCTTTTCTCCTTAACCCCTTTCAACACTGTTTTTGTCTCCTTTCTTTCTGTTTTTAAAATTCTGGCTTTCTCCTTGCTTAAACATTCTTTTGCTCAATATCTCTCCCTTTCTATTTATCCGTCTATCCATAATGAGATCTGTTCCATTTTTCCGCCGACTCAAAGGCCGCTCAGCAGGACCAACATTACAGAGTGCCAAGGCTGCGACGGTGAACTACTGCAGAAGCCACCGTAGCTGTCGCAATAAGTATTCGTTTGGGGAGTCATCATTCCTACGGGCTCCGGTCATGCCACTTACCTTAAAATCAAACATTAAAATCACTCTCCATTTCTATCAAGACCTAGAGGTATTATCTCTTAACATGACGATGATGATTATCTGAGGTTAAGAATTGTATTATTAGTAGTATTTTTTATATATATGTTAATGATCATCTGAGGTTACGAAGGAAAGTCATATAGCTCATAAAACGACAGTATGTTCCCATCATACAATCGCTTTATCTGTTCGAAGGAAAGGGAGTATAAGACTGAAGTCATGGTTCACTTAGCACAAAAGTCAACAACAGATGTGTTTCGCGTGGAATTATTTTTACTTTTTTCGCCATTGAGTTCGGTGGCTTTTAGAAAGCATGAATTTGGAAACTTTGACCGATTCCAAGCTTGTCTGCAATTAATATTAAAAGCAGAAGAAATAATCTGAAGATCGCTGGTAGCGCGAACCTGATATATCTAATTTGGATTTGACTCGTATGATGGTTCCATAGGTAATGTCAGATAACTATGTCCCGCCAAAATGGCTACTTTTCGATCCCCCTTGCCACAGCTGCTATGCCACAGACATTGAAAAACATAGACATTTTGGCAGGATGTAGCCGAAGATGGTGAGAGCCTGCCTAAAAAGTATATAGATCTACCTTCACTTCGCAGCCCATCTTAGCGACCATACCCGATTGCACCGTCGTAACTGCGATGTGACAACGCTCGCAGACAGCAGACGAAGTGACACGTTGCGGAACCTGTCACTCGGTAGACTAGCAAATATTGTATAGAGATATGTATATGGGGTAGCAAAGTTTCGGGTGTCTTTAGGTTCCCCCCCGAGAGTGGCGGATAGGTTCTGCTCATGCTTCGACTGTTCATGGCGCTGTCAATCAATGAAATAAAGTTGAATGTGCTGTTGCATGGACAGACAGTAGCGTCTAGGTGAGTGTTCTTCCCCATGCAGATTCTATGTCAAGCGGAAAGTAAACAGGGAGAGAAAATATATAACAATTATAATACTTAGGTACGATTTAGGAGGTCAGTAAGGCTTGTCGTTACAGAACAAATGTCTTACTGACGTCCAGAAACTTGGCGGGCTGATCAGCGACCGAGAGAGAAGGTTCTCGGTGTGACGTCATCGCGACCCGCGATCAGACGACAGTACAACTCAACAGCAAGAGGCAGTCCAGCCTATACTAAACATACACCTTCCACAGACGATGATAATATAGCGTGTGAAATTTGATCCTGAGGCGCTCCATTTATCAAACCCTGAGGGTTATTTCATACCCCTGCCCAAAGGCCCGTTTACCCTGGAGCCTTAGTGAGTGGGCTCCTGCATGCCTTGTCTAGGCGACCCTTGAGTATCTTCCAGTACTTTGTTATAGACACATAACACCCAAGATTGGTGTCAAGTATGTTGCCCGACAGCCATTATGATTATTAAAACATTACATTTTCTAGTAGCTTTCCATAACTACTGTAAATCCAATCTATGATGAATACTTTAGCACTGCTAATGGAATTCTGTAGAAACTGCATTAACGCGACATATTCTTGCTAAATAGCTCTCAACTACTAGTAGTAGGGTGACAGTATGGGTCGACCCAGATACAGACTAAGCGGCAGCGAGCAGCAACTTGTCAGTAGCTTCACGATGCTTAAAGCGGCGTTAGCAGCAACTTTTCTCAGCTTCATTACGAACAGCCGCTCTCCAATGCAGCGGCTGTAATATGTGGAGGCGCTTTGTGTGTGTGGTGTGCAGGCGGTGGCTCATCACGGGCGGGTCATGGAGGCGTACACCAGCAGGAGGGGAGCTGTCAGGGCCGCCGCCATGTCTCCCACTCTCACACCGCCGTTTGTGTTCACCTTGGGGCACTGCTCCGGGCTGTTGTTCTGATTGGCTGCAACAGATATTTAAAATGTTAACATATGGCACTGCCTACTGCTGGAAAATACATCCATAATAAACCATGCTCTGAATACAAAGATCTGTGATCAATACTTAGTGAAAATATGAGAAAAATGCATGCGTATCTAAGATGCTCTGAAGATGGTCTAAAACACCATCAAAGAAGCCAGATCGAGGCACAATGAAACTGAAGAACACGTTGCTTAGTGAAAGGAGGTGGTGGGTGGAGGTGGGGGTGTGGGGGTGCTCGAGTGAGGTGTGTGAGTGCGTGGCAGCGGGGTGCAGGATTGAGGGCGGTATTCTCGATGGCACAGGGGGTTTCAATGCACTTCTTCCTTAGCAGTTTATTTTGCGTATTACACCTGAGTGTCCTTCTATACAGAGTATGTTATTTATGTCTTTTTAATGTCAGTATACTTTGCATCAGTGATTTACTAGAGGAAGTAAAGGTGAAAATAATAAGCCAAATAAACCGCTAAGGAAGAGATGCTACGAAGCCTCCTATGCCACTCAGAATACGACCCTGGTGTGTGGGGCAACAGTACTACACGCTGCCTCACATCAGCAAGGTAAGAGTGGAGCCTGGTCCAGTTTGTAACAAAAGCTCTCCATATATAAATCACTGTGACTCAAAGATACGATCATTGCAGCCTCAGTAAAGTTCGCCTCACATAAAATAACAACCAAGCAAGGTGAGGTGCAATGCTCGGATAACAGCTAGATCAAAACAAATATTCTATAACTCAGGCTTGAGTTTTGATGAAAATATTGGATGCATATTCATGAAAATTGACTGAAATGTCTTCTGAGGTTATTTACGCGGAAAGGACGATTGCAGCTAAGCACAGAAGGTCCCAGTGTTGCGCAAAAGAAGCAAAGGACCTTCATTTTCAAAATGTCTGATTGAGACGGCGACAGAGACCCAGATGCACCGGGACCGCCAGACCCTTCATGTTGGCGTTGATGCTCTAGGAGTTTTTATTAAGGCTCAGACCAACAAATCTAGTTCAATTGAAAAACTTCAGGTAGTCCTTACTGTGGTCGCCTAGGAATTATATTTAGAATGACAACAAGCAATTTTGTTCAGCTGAGTGGAATCCTAGCAGTCAACGCGAGAACCAGGCACCGGCATCAGGCCACACCTGTGCAGTGTACTTTATTTGAAATGCGTGACGTTCCCAGTGAAAAGGAAAGAATATCTTTCCTCAACAAC
Source organism: Birgus latro (assembly GCA_018397915.1). Lineage (NCBI taxonomy): Eukaryota > Metazoa > Arthropoda > Malacostraca > Decapoda > Coenobitidae > Birgus > Birgus latro. The sequence goes on along the minus strand of JAGKTI010027959.1, from coordinate 9,226 downwards.
TCGAGGGTGCAGGAGGACTGAGAGGCGAAGTCACCTAGTCACCAGGGCCTGGGATGACTTGATTGAAGTAAAGCTGTTTACAGACAAAAATGATACAAAACAAAAGCCATTTTGGATACATTCTTTCTGCTCATATTTAGGATTTTTAATTCTGTTTACTGACAGAACTTCATAACACATCATCTGATTTATATTACACACATCCATTTATTGATCACACTATCATGATGCAAAATTCTTTATTATTACTAAATATTTAATTAGGGCTGAAGGATTTTAGTGTGTTTGGGGGGGGGGGGGGGTGAGGTTGAAAAAAAACCGTACATTCTGTGAGGATGAGGTGGGTGCATGGGGAGAGAAAAGGGGGTGGGTGAGAGGGACACCCGAGGTGGAAGGGATGTGGAGGGAGTGAAGGAACACAACCACGGTCTCAGTCATGGCTTCTGCAGGGGAGATGAGCATTATACTACTATTAAATGTTGGGTAAAAAATGAAGTGCCAAATGAAGAGGAGTGGGTAATATACTTCTGAACAACAGCTTAAGGAATACATGAGTTTCTTTAAAGCTGACTAAGATGTTTTGATAATGAAGAGTACAAGGGTAACGAACGTGCAGTTAGCTAATAAGGATATATTTTACGTCATTTTTTTAAAAATTGGACGTTTAGATTGGCGTCAAGAGACTCATCAATAAATCACAAAAATTACTGGGGCTCCAACTGTATGAGGCTAAAATTTCACTTTTTTATTATTATGACCAAATGTTAAATGGTGTACAGTATATATATAAGCAATAAGGAGAGTACCAACTGACTGTCGATGAACCAACCACTCGTTTACCATGGCCACCACCATCTTCTTAACTAAATGGACCAAGTGGGTGGGCGGTGCAGGTGCCTTCCAGGGTGGCTCCAGGACTAGGACATGCGCATTCACCCCTCTCCCCTGCCAAAGTGAAGGTCTGAGTGGGGCCCGGCTTCCCTACCTCGGTTGCCGACGCTCACTCAAGACCACTCGGCCTCACCCCACACACCCCCGCCCTCATCATCATCACCTCCCTTTGGCTCCAGTTACTCGCTGCGGTCCAACACGACTTGGCTATGATATTATTGTTATTTTAATTGGTAGTGATGCTAGTAGCAGCGGCAGTAGTAATAGTACTGTACAGCAGCAGCAGTGGTAACAGTAATAATAGCAGCAGAATGTTTCATCGTTTTTCACAGGATCGAAGAGCTTTTGTTGACTGTTCCTCTTAACAAGATCCAAGCCTATAATTTTTTATGAGATCCTTTTTTATTTATTTATTTTTAATAGAATCTAAAAACCGCTTCACTAAGTTTAAAAAAAATCGGAATGGGCACAAAGTCATTCCTCTTGCTTATGACTGTGCGCTGGAGAAAAATAATAACAAAATCACACGTCTTAAAAGCCACATACGGTTGTATTCTTGTGGACCTAGGGTACTCTGACATCTCTCCCTTAGCTGTTTATTTTGCATACCACATATTAATAGTCTCTGCTATTCATATCTTTTGTAGTATCGTCTTAGCATAGCCAACATATAAGAGACTATCAAGATGCCTTATGCACAAATGTATTGGTAGGAAGAGGAGCTAGGGAGCGATTCATAGCCACCAGAATACAACCTTGGGTTCCGTTGTAGTGAACCAGGAAAAACCCGAATCGAAAGTGTAGCATAGGGCAACTACACACCTGCTACTGATGACATCAAGGGATCCGCTCACCTTACCATGTGTCGGCCTTCTGTAAAGTTAGATTAATAACTATTCTGGCAGAAATGGAGAGTGTGCACGGTGTAGTGTGACTTATAAAGGCTTGGAGTTTGGGGGGCATCGCCCCCTGCCCATCCAGTTAGGACCAAGCGTTCCAAGTGGTCGGAGCGTCCGTGAGTGGAGCATCCATGACGTCATCAGCCGCGCATGCTGGGCTGTCGTTAGGACACTTATGGTCCAGGTAGCTCCTGGTTCACTACCCCACATTTTCATCGGTTGTGGAAGCTCTGTAGCACCTCTTCCTTACCATTGTTTTTCTGTATTTGTTACCTGAGAGTCTCCAATTTAGTGACGTCTTTTATTCTGTCTAGTCTCAGATGCTTTCATTAAGCTTATGACAAACACTTCGAACTGGAGATGTCAGGTATAACCCACACTGATTACGTCACAACGAGAAATCTCCCGTAGGTCGAAGAAAAAATAATCTGAAGAAAACAAGAAAAAGTGGCGTTACCGTAGCGAATGAGTTAAAATATCTTTGTATGTTATGTATGCAATATTCGTCGTTATAAAAAAAAAGACATTACATGCAAAAGAATGAAGCGCAGTGGTACGCAGAATACAAAACTAATCCTTTCAGTACTATGATGTATACCTGCATTTACTCCTGCTGCTGCCAGGCAGTTACGTTCAGCTTAAGGGGAAGCCTATCATGGTGAAGGAGATTAGAAACTGACTCCATTCTCCCCTTCACTACAACGAAAGATCCCCTCCATACCTAATAAAAGCCATCTAAATGTAGAAGTAATAAATGACGTTCTCGTGGGGAAGAGGGGTTAATCCCTTCACCCAGAGGTTGTCTCTCCTTTGCTGAATGGAATTGTTTGGCGTTGGCCAGAGTGAATTATAAGTTGGGTTCTCAGGTTGAAGGGGTCAATAGAAATCGTTTCTAACCCCTTCACTCCGATGGTTCTCTCATAACATGAATATAATCGTCTGGCGTCAACCAGAATAAATTTCAAAGTAAGTTCTCGGGGTGAAGGGAGGAAGAGGTGCCAAGGAGCCTTCAGAGCCAATGAAAGAAAAACTATGCCTTGGAGCTCGGCCGCCATCTTGTCTGGTCTCGCCAGATAACTGGGCGTGTTCGGTTAACCATTTAACTACCTGGGCAACTTTTATGATTTTATTATTCGTTTCTCTACACGATTTTACTTTGACATTTCTCGCTCTGGAAGGAATCAGCTAGTTAGGCAGCTATAGCCTTCACTAGCCCGTCGTTACAGGAGATTTTTTTTCTTTAATTTATTTTTTTACGCTGAATAAACTAGTTTGGAGGTCCAGTTAAAGAATATGGTATATAACGTCCTTGACCGAACTGGTTAACCTTTTCAATACGATTATGTCTCTCATTTCATTTTCGGTGGCATGATTTGTGTCAGAACATGTTTTCGAAGTATGGTAACGATGTCGTGCTCCGGCAATGATCGTGATGACGATCAGTGTGGCCGTCAGCATGACCATTTCCCGAGCACGGCATCGTTGCTTTAAGCTGAAGGAAAATAGTCTAGTGACAGCACAACTGTTATTGGTTAATCGTTTCAAGCTCCAGACGATTCTATTCATCTTAGGCGAGACCTCTTGTAGTAACGTAGTAAATGAAGGCTACACTCGTATCTACCTCTCCTCATTGAAAAATCTCTCCTAAGCCAAATGTACCAATCTGGAGGTATCGAAAATAAATTATGGAAGACGTCCACCGGATGGAGCGGGTTGATCCTTTGAATGCGATGACATCTTTTCTTGTTTTATTCTTTGCTACCGCCAGACGGTTCTATTTGCCTAATAAAAGTTCCTTCGTACTGAAAACCGTGCAAACTGTCCTTCAGACCCTCGACTTCGAGAAGTCGGCTCTATGCTGAATGAGAATCGTCTAGTGGTAGTAAAAATAAAATGCAAAAGACGTGGTCGGTTTGAACGGGTTAATGGTGTTTGAAGGTCTTATGTAGTGAATCTTAAGTGAGCCCGGCCACCTGCAGTGTGACGGGCGACCCCCCTCACCTCGCCTGCTACAAGGTCTGTCTCTACCGCACCACCTCCCACGCCATGACATCGTCGACGCCGTTCACTGATAGATCTGTCTATTGTTACTAACAGCTGTCTCTTTGGTACGCCGTAATGGATATTCTTGCTGTTGGCTTGAGTTCTAGATCAATGCGTCTTGTTAACTGACTCTAACCTTGCTTGTTCATACCCTAGATTTCCCTACCCAGATGTCTCTATATGTTTTGGAACTTGCCCTTGCTGCTGAATCCTCCCTTCCATCTGCATGTCAGTAGAGTGTCAGTTCATCAGCAGCGAACTTCGCCGCTGAGCTTATTAAGGTACTGGAAGTGCTTCCACTGTTGCTGGATTAACTGTTAATAATTTGTTTCCGGGATTTGAATTTCTGATAGCACATGGCTTAGCTAATCACAAAAATATAATGTAAATAAGTATCATTTCCATTGTTAGCGCCATGAGTCTGCAACTGAAAATCATCAAGGAAGTCTGGCGTGGTAAGAGCCATCAGCCTTGTGATGACAATTATAGCACGTACTGTACATCTACATACGGGAACACTGGCACACGGCTCGTTATTTAGTGAAGTGCTCTGTATTGCAGTGATATTCTAATATAATTCTTAGCACGAACACGTAAACTTACAGAAAGCAACATGAATCTTTTCAGAATCGCCAACTCAACTACGTTAAAACTAGTGCTAAACGACGTGACAGTCTTTCCTACGGTGACTTACGTGCTCTGCGATGTGTCGATGCACTAGTACTGGTGTTAATAACTAGGTGCGGTTATACGTGATGTGGAGTCAAACAACCATTAGGTTATAGATTACCAGACTGAGGTGGGAGACGCACTCTCAATCGAACTACCCATCAACTCGGAGTGATCCTTGTAGCTCGCTTAGTGCGGTGGGTGACCCGTACACTTTTATAGATACATTTTTAGCAAGCATGCATGTGTATGGAAAACAAAGGCATGAAAAATGCTTCAAGTAGAAAATATTTAGTATCATAAAAACCATTTGGATTATGTACAGAAAGCTGAATAAAGCTTCTCTACCATGGGCTGCTACTCTAGTCCCAAACTGCTTTGCGAAAGCTTATCTAGAGACTGAGATCCCTACCAGGAAGGGAAGGCTAGGAAGCAAATACTAAAAATTCCTGGGTAGCAAAGTGTGAAGGCTGCCGCGGCGGTCTGTGGCGAGGCAGATACTTAGCTTATACATTCATACTAATGTCTTTATTCTGGGGGCGGATTCTCAGACATAGATACGATCGACTCCCTCTACTATTATCTTCCTTTTGGAACCAGAATTTGTTTTTCTAGGAAGGACGAGGAGCGTGCACAACTTACCATGTCTTTTGTTTATACACAAATCGGACAATTTTTTACCAGAAGAAAATTTATCTCTTTTTTTTTTTTTAATCGTAAGGACGTGGAAAGGAGAGCGGTGAATTTTCCGTTCTCTCTACTTCTTCCTACAACAAGAAGTCTAAGGTAAGACAGGAATCGATCGTACGGTAAATATGTCTGTGAATTCGGGTCCTGGTTGAGATAGGAGACTTTGCAGTGCCTCTTCCTTAGCAATAAAGTTTCCATCTTATACCTTACTTTCCGTGTCTTTGTCAGGATGCCGCGACTTGTTCAGGTGCAAGAGTTATGCCCACGCCTTGAAAAGTTGTTTATTAGGGAGATGATCCAGTCCGAGCATAAACTCTTGTATCCTCGCAGCAAACATTTTTCCCATCTTACTTTCTCTTGCATTTTATGTATACCTGTTTAGTATCGACACACTTTGTACCAGCTGCATACACGGGGATTAAGTTTAATCTGCAAAATAAATGGCTGAGAAAGAGGCGTTACGAAATCTCCAAGACCGACTAGAAGCATGGCCTTAAGCACTGCACACAAGCATTTAGGTACTTAATGCCACACACACACACAGTCACATACACATCAGTACACACTATCACACTCACACAGTCACATGTACATCAGCACACAGTACCAGACTCACACGTCACACACACAAACACACATTGTCACCACGCACGCACAGTCACACGCACACATTACCACAAGTACACACTGCCACACGTTCAGTAGGTACACAATAGAAGCTTGCTGTGAGCTTTAGAAAACATACTGAGGGGTTATCCATATAAAAAGCAGAAACTAAAATGAAATAATTATTATTGTTGTTGTTACTTCTCCTCCTCCACCTCTTCTTTTTCTTATCATCATCATCCTCATCCATCCATCCATCATCCAATCCTGTGTTGCCCCATGAGGAGCGTAGGAGCCCGGGGCTTGGCAAGTTGGTCCTGACATTTAAGGTGAGAGTGACCAGCCTCACTCATCCCTGAGTGGCATTACGTGAGCAATAAACCCCAACCATTACTTGGATATAAACATACACAGGCTCAATCCGATTGGAGCGCCTTAATTACCCACAAAACCACCAGGCGCCATAATCTGGTTATATGGTTACCACCCAGCGTAGTAAGTGGTTTCCTGGTGTACAGGAAACCATTTGGCTTGTCAGTCAGTGTAGAATCACCCATAGGCAGAAGGAAGAGGAAAGAATGAGAGAAAGAAAGACAGAAGAGGAAGCGGGAAGTCATCCGAAGGCAGCAGGACGAGGAAAGAATGAAGGAAAGAAAGACAAGAGGAAGGAAAAGAGGAAAGGCCAGACACCCAAAGTGATAATGGTGAAGATGATGATGATTGTTATTATTATTATTTTTTATTATTATTAGTTATTGGTTTTTATAATGATGATGATGGTGATGATTGTTCATGTTGTCAGTGAAAGCTTATAGTAATGTATATTGGCTTCAATAATACTGACAATAATATAAAAGAACCCTCCTCTCAAAAAAAGGGAAAAAAATCGAACATTATAAGTTCCTATCACAGGTTATTATTATCCATCCGTCGTCCAGATCTTGTCAACTGCAGTTATGAATTTATGAATCATATAAATGTCCGTTTGAAGTCTTTATAATCATATAAATAACCTCACCAGTATATATTGTTGTTCTGTCACTCCTTGGTTTTTTCGCTGACAAAAAGGTCAGAAATAACACAACAATTCTCGTCTGACAGTAATATCGCTAAGTTAATGTGACTGCAATCGACAGGAGTTATGACGACTTGTGTTTGGCTGGAGTACATTACCATCATCATTGTCTTCATCATCATCATCATCATCATCATGTCACCGTAATTCCGACTGAAAAACTGGGTAGGTATATGTTTTCTGCCCTAGAAATACTTGTCTGGACACGATATATCTCAAAAATCATCTCCTAAAGCAAAATGGAATAACCTTCGATGTAAGAACTCCAGAAGGAATTCATATCTTCAATCTGTAAAGGCAACACCATCTCAGTTCAGTCAATACCACGTTAAAGGCGACACCTCAGGCACTGTCACTTTAATATCAACACCGCAGTGGCAGGTCAGGAAATCGATTGTGAAACGCTCGCAAAATTAATATCAAGTATTGGAGTTTAGTGTTTGACGTTAATCTCCTCGTTACTCCTGACGCATTACTTCGGTCCTGCTATCGTTAGACGGGTTTGCTTAGCCTGAAGAAGTTGCCTTATTCACACATTTAATTCCTTCAGTGCGATGACGTCTTTATTTTGCATTGATTTTAGTGTATCATTTCAACCGCCAGATAATTTCGTTCTGCTTGGAAGGAACTTTTCGGAATACAGAAACTTTGCTGAGAACAAACGTAATTGGCAATAAGTACTAAGACTAGCATGAAATGAAGCGCCAATAAATGTTACAAGTACTCACTATGCTACTGAGAGAGGTTTATGTAAGTGAAATAAGATCCTCTCAGCCCATAGACTTTTGGGTTTCAACATTCCTTTGTTTCCTTCCTTTTTCATCCGTTCTTTTTCTTTTGTTTTTCTTTAATCAGTCTAACAAGTAACAAGTCACCACAATATCCGCCCTCATTATGCTTCTCATCCGCCACTGTGACGCCTTTGTTCTAACCTGACAAAGATGCCAACACGTTTCAGTTCAGGCGATTACTGTGTTGTCAGATTGGAGGGTTAATTTGACTAATCATCAAGGAATCTCATTCCTTTCTCATTTCAAAGGCTCATTGCCGTTCTTGCAAACACGACCTGATATTTAATTTGTGGAAGCTACCCAGTTTCGTCACGTGAAAACCCGCCGACTAGTAATCAAGGATATTCATTCCTCCATCATAATGGCTCATCAAACTTCTTGCTGACACGAAGTAGTATTCAAGCTGTGGGAAAGGCTCAGTTCCATCAGGTGAAACAAACCGCCTGCAAACAATAATTCACAGCACAACACTATTACTTTTCCTGTTACACGCTCTCTTCCGAATCGCCTGCACCAACCTTTCACGAACATACAGCCACCAACTTACGAACAACTTGCAGAGTAAACTGCGGTGTCGTTTTCATGAATAACAACATCTGAAAATGGAAAGTGATGAGTGTGGAAGAGAGAGCAGAAAATGTATACCGATATATAGACTATACATCACGAATCCATGACCTCTGTAAATAAACAAATGGGTACCAGCACGCAAAATACACATCGGAAGTATCTTCATGATCACTCCCAAACCAAAGCCTAGAATGTCGAGTTAAAAAGAAAGGACCAGAAATGACCTACCCAACGTACCACTGCGAAGCTCTCCTCACACGTGTACACCAGCGCACAGACTGTCCGCGTGATTAAATCCTGCATTACGGAGAAAGAATCAAGCATAGAAGACATCATGGCATTCAAGAGATTGTTAGATTTTGTTTCTATCCTGCTTATCTACGAGATTTCTCTGTTTAGTTGAACATAATCTTCTGACTGGATCCAGTTATTAAGGAAACGTCATCATGTTAATAGCCAGACAGACAAATAGGTATATAGACAGACAGATACACTAAGAGACAGAAGGACAGACAGATAGACCGGCAGACAGTTAGTGTATAATGTGTTTAACTGTCGTAGTCTGAAGTCTTAAAGTTAACAGACAGACCAAGGTCCTTGAAAACAAGCCTCAGAGAACACTGGACATTTAGCGATTTGTGGACCTGGTGGGAGGGGGGAGGGAGGAACAAAGGGACGGAGAACCAAGGGGAGGGGCTTTGGAAAGAAGAGAAGGGAGAAGGACACACGGGAAGGGGAGAAGGGTGTTGTGGAGATAGAAGGAGGGCTCAAAGAGACGGCGCTTTAGGCTTGGGAATTAAGATGGGGGACTATAAGATGAGGGTTCAAAGAGATGTGGCTCTGGGCTCGGGAGGACTGCAAAGAGAGAGGGAACTGTGAACTGAGGAGTGGGGAAGAAGGCTTAAGGAAGAGGGTTTAAAGTTCAGGGGAGCCTGTGAGGAAGGGAACTCACAGGAAGGGAGCTGTAGGTTGAGAAAGAGGACACTAGGATT
>JAGKTI010027958.1:0-13097 GCA_018397915.1 Birgus latro | reverse complement strand
TTGAACTTGCAGGTGAGTCTCTTGAGTGTGTGGAGGAGTTTTGTTATTTGGGAGACATGTTATGTGCCGGAGGTGGGGCTGGAGTTAGCTCGGTTGCTAGAGTGAGAAGTGGTTGGAAGAAGTTCAGGGAGCTGTTGCCTCTCCTGACATTGAGAGGACTCTCCTTACGTGCTAAGGGGTCTTTGTATGCAGCATGTGTTAGGAGTGTGATGCTGTATGGTAGTGAGACCTGGGCAGTAAAGGAAGAAGATATTCGCAGGTTTAAACGTACAGAAATGACAATGATTAGGTGGATGTGCAGTGCGTCCCTGCGTGCAAGGCCTGGGGGGGCTGGGTTTACGATAGAAGAATTGAGAGGTAGGATGGGACTGGAGTGTATTGGTGTTGTGATGAGGAGAGGTAGGCTGAGGTGGTTTGGACATGTGGAGAGGATGGGGGATGATAATTGGGTGCAGAGGGTGAGAAGTGTTAATATTGGGGGAGGGGTTGGGAGGGGTAGACCGAGAAAGACATGGGACGAGGTCATTAAATGTGACTTAAGGGTTAAGGAACTGAATAGGGAGGCTGCCAGAGATCGAGCAGCGTGGAGAGCCGCCATTAGGTGACCAAGGCCGACACATGCAAGCATGTTGGAGCCTTGAAAAAACGAAACGAAAACGAAACGAACCACCATAGTCTCACATCCATATGTTAAAGTTGGCACTATGACTCCTTTATGTAAGCCTCGTGCAGCTGCAACACTGAAGCCTCTGTTTCTTATCAAGGCCTTCATAGCACCAGCTACCTTCCTTCCTTGGGTCACTCTACTTTCCACTTCTTTTGCACATTATCCTCTCTTTTTTTCTGTCATTTTACCCAGGTATTTAAACTTTCTCACCAATTCCATTCTCTCTCCGTTCACTGTAATGTCACACTGGGAGTCACCTTTTCTCTCAGTAACCATCACTTTACTCTTTTCTACATTGACTCTCAAGGCATGATGCTCACAGACATCAGTAAAATTCTGCACTAGTCTGCCAAGTTCTTGTCTGGTATTTGCAAGTAATCCCTCCATTATCCGACATAATAGAGCCAATGGCATGTCCGGATATTGGTTTTGTCCGGAAATTGGTCCTGAAGCTCCAGCACTGGTTTTTCATGACCCTAACGATAGAAGAGTTGAGAGGTAGGATGGGACTGGAGTGTATTGGTGTTGTGATGAGGAGAGGTAGGCTGAGGTGGTTTGGACATGTGGAGAGGATGGGGGATGATAATTGGGTGCAGAGGGTGAGAAGTGTTAATGTTGGGGGAGGGGTTGGGAGGGGTAGACCGAGAAAGACGTGGGACGAAGTCATTAAATGTGACTTAAGGGTTAAGGGACTGAATAGGGAGGCTGCCAGAGATCGAGCAGCATGGAGAGCCGCCATTAGGTGACCAAGGCCGACACATGCAAGCATGTTGGAGCCTTCAAAAACGAAAATGAAAACGAAAACTAACCTAACCTAACCTAAATCAGAGAACTTCCTTCCCACCTCCCTACTGTACATGTATAGCACTTATTTAGGTCCCTTTTCACATAAATAATGCACATATAGCATGAATTTACTGAATTTTAACCAAAAAGTGATGAGTTAGAGGTGAGTGAGTCATAGGAACTCAGAATTTGCCAGCATAGTATAAGTTAGTATCGGACATGGAAATGATCTTTTCTCACATTTTATGCACTAAATTATTGGATACAAAGCATCAAATACAGCAAATGATGTAAATTGCTACCAGAAAAATGGTTATGTCAGGTTAGGTTAGGTTAGGTTATGACCGGACATGAAATTCACTGCTTCCACCTTTTTCCTAGCTGGTGCACTTAAGAACCATGCATGAAAGAATTAAATTAAAAGCAGGAAATTATGAATAACACAATGTTAGGTTAGGTTAGGTTAGGACCGGACATGAAATTAACTGCTTCCACCTTTTTTCTAGCTGTTTTACTTAAGAACCATGCATGGGAAAATTAAATTGCAAGCAGGAAATTATGATTAACATTTTTGGTAATCTTTTAACACATTTACAGCATGATGAAAACAGGTTAGGCATGAAAATCTTTATGGTAACCATAGGTTAGGTTAGGTTAGGACCGGACATGAAATTAACTGCTCCCACCTTTTTTCTAGCTGTTTTACTTAAGAAGCATGCATGGGAAAATTAAATTGCAAGCAGGAGGTTATGATTAACATTTTTGGTAATCGTTTAACACATTTACAGCAGGATGAAAACAGGTTAGGCATGAAAATCTTTATGGTAACCATAGGTTAGGTTAGGTTAGGATAGGTTAGGTTAGGTTAGGTTAGGTTAGGTTAGGTTAGGTTATGACCGAATATGAAATTTACTGGCTTCCACCTTTTTCCTAGCTAGTGCACTCAAGAACCATGCATGAAAAAATTAAATTGCAAGCAGGAAATTATGATTAACATTTTTGGTAATTTTTTAACACATTTACAGCATGATGAAAACAGGTTAGGCATGAAGTTAGGGTACTTACGAACAGGAAGCTGCCTTTCTGATGTAATAACCCACTCTATCATCTCAGACTCTGACAGGAAGACCTTGCACCTGACACACCTTTCCAATTGAGAATCTCCAGCACTTATCACCAACACTTTCCACAGCATTTTTTTTTTTCTTTATAACTGGAATCACATCACTTCACTGCACTGTACATAACAGTAACTTCCATCATCACACACATGATGAAGAAGGTGAAGAGCAGTATCAAGCACTGTAGGAGGTAGGGTATCACCACAAAAGCAATCACTTCGGCTGCCATTGTCGGAGGTGTTCACGAGGCAGTAGGTGAGTGGGTAATGGCGACCGACAGGCAGGCGCCAAGAGCGTAAACATGGCCGATCGGCGCGGGCGGGAAATTCAAACAGACGCGGTCCCAAAAAATTGAAAATTTTTCGATTTTTTTTGGCATTTTGGGGGTTGGGCAGCCCACAATATCCGAATAGTGAATATGTCCGAGTATTGGACGTCCGAATAATGGAGGGATTACTTCTGCATCAGGGACGTACAACAAATTAGAGCTATTCCATCCATCACCATTCAGTACCAACATCATCCCTCTCTCCATTACTTGTGTTTTTACTTCTCTCGTCACCTCATCCATATATACATGTACTGTATTGTATATTGAATAACCATGGGGACATCACACAACCTTGTCGCATGCCTTTGCCAGTCATGAACCATTCACTCAGATGCCCATTTACCCTTACACATGCTTCACTTCCTTCATAAAAACTCTTGACATCTCCTAGCATCGTACCATCTACACCATACATGCACAGAACCTTCCACATTCCTTCTCAGTCTACTTTGCCATATGTTTTTTCCAGATCCACGAATGCCATGAACACCTTATAGTCCTTCTCATAAGCCTTCTCCACTATGTCGTACTGCAAATATTTGATCCACAGATCCTCTGCCACTCCTGAAGCCACCCTGTTCATCACTCACTGGGACTTCTGATAATTATCTCTCTCAATTTCTCTATAATAATTCTTCCAAATACCTTCTGTACCCTATTCAGTAAACTTATTCCACAATAATTCTTGCACTCTCTTCACTCACCTTTATTTTCTTTACAGGGTTACAATCACAGTCTTTTTTCATGATAGTTCTTGCACTGACTTTGCTCACCTTTATTTTTGTACAGGAGTACAATCACAGCTTTTTCCCACTCTGCCGGCACATCATCCTTGCCTTCTTGCATATCTCAAACAAGCACTTCATTCCGCTCTCTCCACTACACTTAATCATCTCTGCATACACCTCATCAACCTCAACTGCTTTCCCATTTTTCAGCCGTTTCACAGTGTTCTTCACATGTGTGAGTGTCATATTTCCTGGCACTGCATTCTTTCCCTGCACACCCCCAAAACCATTCATGTTTTCAGCCGCTCTGCTTTCTCTATTCCCATTCATCAGGCTTTCAAAATATTCTTTCCATCTGATTCATACTTCATCCCCATAGGTTAATAATCAACCAGTTAGATCCTTCTCACATTCACATTTCTGTACGTTGTCTATCTATCTATCTATCTATTGCCAGACGCCTCAATCCCGAACGGGGTGGCCACAAACAAATCGCCTCCATGTCACTCTGTCCCCTCCCATTTCACTACCACGCTCCCAACTCATACCCCCCTCTCTCATATACCTCTCCACTCCATCCCTCCATCTCATCCTCGGCCTCCCCCCTCCCTCTCGCCCCCTCCACCTCACTCACATACACTCTCCTCGTCACGTCTACAATTCCTCACCTCTTTCCTCTGTCACTTCTACATTTCCTCACTCTTTCGAGAATAACTTCCTATTTTCAAAGTAATTTGCATTCATTTTTCTTGTTAGATCATCATTTACCTCGTTCTTTTTCTTCTTCACTAGTCTTTTTATGTGCTTTTTGCTCCCAGTATATTCAGTTCTTATTTCAGTTGTGGTGGATGGGGGCACCCATTTTTCACTTACTCATGTAGAGATGCCTTATGGTGTCTACACTGACAAGCCAAATGGTTTCCTGTACCCAGGAAACCATTTACTATGTTGAGTGGTAACCATATAACCAGGGTTTTGGTGGGGTTGTATCCCCCTGATTCCCCTATATAAAATCTTAATCATGGCAGATGTTTCAGAGGTCTCAATACCTGTCCAGGGCCCCAACCAAATGGTCAGATTCGCACGGCCATGTGAAATCCGTGAATGAGGAGAGCAAGAGGGTGGAAGTGGCATATGTGTTCAAGAGTGCAAGATATGCCATTATGGCATTGTGTGAAAGTGATGAAATGGTGTGAAGTGGAGTGGGAGGGTGTAAAGTGTGTGAGATTGGGCATGAATGGGTGAGGAAGATGCAAGGAAGGAGTCGCTTTGTTGTTGAATGAAGTGTGGCGGAGTGGAATGAGAGATTACAAATGTGTCAGCTCGAGATGTATTTATGTCAAGTTCAAGTTTGAGAAGGTGAAAGTGGCTGTGATTGTTGTGTATGCACCATGTGATGACAGGAGTGAGAGAGAGGGAGAGAGAGACAAGTTTTGGGATGAGTTGGATGAAGCAGTGGGAGAAATGCCCAGGAGCTATAAAGTGATTGTAATGGGCGATAAGAACGGAAGAGTTGGCACTGGTCCTGAGGATGACATAATGAGTTGTAATGGAGTGCCAGGAGAGAATGGTAATGGGAAGCAACTGAAGGATATGTGTCAGAAAAGGAGGTTGTGCTTTTGTAACTCGTATTTCAAACACAAAGATATACGTGGTATAGAGGGAACGGGAATCGTGTTGAAAGGTGCCTGATTGATTATGTGCTCGTAGAGAGGTCAAAGCTGGGAATGGTTGCTGATATGAGGGCCATCAGAGGACGATATGGAGGTCTGTCAGATCATATGGTTGTGGTACGGTATGCAAGATCAAGCTGAGAGGAGTGAGGTGGACCAGGAGAGAGAGGAGCAGTCAGGGAGAAAGACTGAAAGTCAAGAAGCTGATGATCAAAGAAATGTCATATGAATACATGACCAAAATAGGGGAGGAGTTAGAATCAGTGAATTGGAATGAAATGGATCTGGCCAGCCTGTGGAATGCATATTGGGATTGCATAGTTAGGAGTACCAAAGCGGTGTGTGGTGTGGTAAAAGTAACAACAAAGAAGAAAGGTATGGCACAGTGGGATGAAGAGGTCAAGAGCAATGAAGGAAATAAGGAAGAATTGGCTAGAGTGGTTACAGGACAGGGGTTCGGTTGAAATAACTGAATATATTGAGAGCAAGAACCGTGGAAAGAGACTAGTGAAAAGAGAAAAGGAGGAGGTAAATGATGATCCAGGAAGAAAAATGAATGCAAATTACTCTGAAAATAGAAAGTTATTCTGGAAAGAAGTGCAGAAATGTAGAAATGACAGTGGAAAGAAATGTAAAAGTGTGAGGGATGTAAGTGGTAGATTATTAACCCTTGGGGATAAAGTAA
The DNA here is from genome assembly GCA_018397915.1 of Birgus latro. Lineage (NCBI taxonomy): Eukaryota > Metazoa > Arthropoda > Malacostraca > Decapoda > Coenobitidae > Birgus > Birgus latro. The sequence continues at coordinate 7,106 of JAGKTI010027958.1, read as the reverse complement.
GTGGTAGGTGGGGGTGCTCACCATCCATTTTCTTGATGTAGTGCTGCCTTGGGTCTCTGCCCTTTCATCTCTTCCATCCTTCCTCTTCTTTATTTCCTTCACTCTTTCCTCTTTCTTCTCCCTACAGTTGACTTTACACTCCCTCTTCTGTCTTTCTTTCCTTCCTTTCTTTCTTTCTTCTACCTTTTGCCTATGGGTAACTCTATACTGAGTGACAAACCAAATGGTTTCCTTTTCACCAGGAAACCATTTACTACGCTGTTGGTAACCATATAACCAAATTATGGCGCCTGGTGGTTTAGCGGGTAATTAAGGTGCTCCAGTCGGGTTGACCCTGTGTAGGTTTATATCCAAGGGATGGTTGGGGTTTATTGCTCTCGTAATTCCACTCAGGGATGAGTGAGGCTGGTCACTCTCATCTTAAATGTCAGAGCCAGCTTACCTAGTCCCGGGTTCCTACACTCCTCATGGGGCGGTATAGGATTGGATGATGGACGGATAAAGTAAGGACTGGATGGAAAGAATGTTTTGAAAGCCTGATGAATGGGAATAGAGAGAGCAGAGCTGCTGTAAACATGACTGGTTTTGGGGGTGTGCAGATAAAGAATGTGCTGTGGTTGGTGCATGATTGGTAAACATGAATGGTTTTGGGGGTGTGCAGAGAAGAACTGCAGTGCCAGGAAAAGTGACACTCACACACGTGAAGAACGCTGTGAAGCGACTGAAAAATGGGAAAGCAGCTGGGGTTGATGAGGTGTCTGTAGTGATGATTAAGTGTAGTGGAGAAAGCAGAATGTAGTGCTTGGTGGAGATATGTAAGAAGGCATGGATGAGTGAAACTGTGCCAGCAGAGTGGAAAAAGGCTGTGATTGTATCCATGTACAAAAGTGAAGGTGACGTGAGTGCAAGAATTATCGTGACATAAGCTTATTGAGCGTGGTAGGGAAGGCATATGGAAGAATTATTATAAAGAGAGATATCAGATGTCCTAGTGAATGATGAATAGGGTGGTTTTAGGAGTGGCAGAGGATGTATGGATCTAATAGTTTGCAGTACGACAGATGTGGAGAAGGCTTGCTAGAAGGATTATAAAGTGTTTATGACATTCATGGATCTGGGAAAAGCATACGACAAAGTAGTTAGAGAAGGATTGTGGTGGGTTTTGCACATGTACAGTGTAGATGGTAACTTGCTAGGTGCCATCAGGAGTTTTTATGATGTTAGTGAGGCATGTTTAAGGGTAAATGGGCATCTTAGTGAATGGTTCATGATTGGTGTGGGCGTGCGACAAGGTTGTATGATGTCCCCATGGTTGTTCAATATATATATGGATGGGGTGCTGAGAGAAGTAAAAGCAGGAGTAATGGAGAGAGGGATGGCATTGGTAATGAATGGTGATCGATGGAATATCTCAAATTTGTTGCACGCTGATGATGCAATACTACCCACAAATACTGTACTGGACAAGAGCTTGGTGGACTAGTGCAGAGTTCATCTGATGTCTGTGAGCATCGTGCCTCGAAGTAATCATCGAAAAGAGTAAAATGATGGTTATTGAGAGGAAAGGTGACTCCCAGTGTGATGCTACAGTGAAAGGAATTGGTGAGAGAGTTCAAATACCTGGGTATAGTGATAGAATAGAGAGGAAAATGTGCAAAAGAAGGGGAAAGTAAAGTGACACAAAGAAGGAAAGTGGCTGGTGCCATGAAGGCCCTGATAAGAAACAGAGTCTTGAGATTTGCAGCTGCATGAGGCTTACTTGAAGGAGTGGCAAACATAAGGATGTGAGACTATTGTGTGGCATGAAAATGAAAAGTCCAAAGTGACAGCTGTGGAGATGGGACTCCTGAGGAATGTATGTGGAGTACAGAGAGTGGTTAGGATACAAAATAATGTGATTTGTGAAAGATGTGGAGTGAGGAAGTGTGTGGGCACCAGAATTGAAGAGAGTGTACTGAGATGGTATGGTCATGTGGAGAGAATGGATACCAATAGAGTGGTGAAACGGGTTTAGCTGAGCAAATTTGAAGGAGGGAGGAGGTGAGGTAGGCCAAGGAGAAGGTGGAGGGATACAGTGGATGTGTGTGTGAGGAAGAGAGGTATGGAAGTTGGTGAGGCTAGGGGACTGACAAGAGTTCAAGCTGGCTGGATGAATGTTGTGAGAAGAAGTGCATGATCAGGGATTTGGCACCCCTTTTTAATGTGACAGCGTCTGGATTGATTCTATCAGATACATTTATGTGAAGCTTCAGAATGTGGTGAATGTTTTTGGCGTATCCGATAGAGCAGAGGTTCTTAACTGGGGGGGCGTGAGTAAATTCCAGGGGGGGTGCGAGCCCGGGGGAAAAAGTAGGAATTTCTTTAATTACATTTGTAATTCTCTTAACAAGAGTGTGGCTAATACAAAGATGATTATGAAAAAAATACAAAACATGCTTGGACGACTTTTTGAACTGCGAGAAGTAGCAATACTTCTAGATTCACACAGAAGGCAGATCTCCATGACAAATTCCTGTCTGAAGGCTTTCTGCTATCTCTAGCTTACCTGGTGGACATCTTCGAAATGCCAAATGCAATCAGCCTAAAACTACAAGGGAAAAGCATCATCATCATGCGCCACGACACCATTCGAGCCTTCATGGCCAAACTCGACCTCTGGAAATGTCGAATTCAGGATGGAAATAGCCAGTTTTAGTAACTTGGATTCTGCTCTCATTCACAGTTACGTTGAATCTAGCCAGTTTTAGTAACTTGGATTCTGCTCTCATTCACAGTTATGTTGAATCTTGGTTTAAAAATCTAATAATAATAATAATCACTCATCTGACTGACTTGAAAGCAGAATTCATCAGATACTCCCCAGATATAGATGAGAATCACAGCCTGGAAATTCATCAGGAACCCATTTCAATGTGAAGTAGCTGATGTTTCGGATGAAGTGCAAGAGAACTTTCGTGGGTTAAAGTTCAACTCCTCATTTGAGGAAGACTTCAAAGAACTGGATCTTGAGGCGTTGTGGGTCAAGTACCTTCCAGTTTACCTTCTGATCTAACATCAAGCTCTTAGAATTCTGACAATGTTTGGATCCACTTATCTTTGTGAAGCTGCATTTTCCATGCTTGTTGCTGTCAAGACCAAGTACAGAAACAGGCTGAATGTTGAAGAGGACCTACGTTGTGCACCCTCTGGCATTCGACCACGCATTCAAAATCTGGTAGCTAAGAAGCAGTTTCAAGTATCTCATTAAAATAGTAAGAAGGTAACCTAATTAAATATGCTGGGTATATTGTTTGCACAGAAGTCATGCTCAATGAAAGGACTATAAACACCCATTTTTTTCAGTTTTTCCGTACAATCTGGGAGGGAATTTTATCAATTTTGTTGAAGATGCGAGGGGGGCGTGGAGGGAAGGACCAACTTCTAGAGGGGGCATGGTAGTAAAAAGGTTAAGAACCACTGCGATAGAGCCAAGATTCCAGGGGCTTGAATGATGAATGTATGGAAACATGGCCAATTGGATTGGGCAAACTTGGGCTGTCTGGACATTGCTACTCCTTACCCTGCCCTAGGGTGGGAAAGAAGGTGCGGTGCGGATGACGATAAACGATGATGATGATAAATGATAAGTAGAATTCCCCAGTTGAAGGGATGGCCTTGCATAGGTGTGATCTTCACAAGGTCACTGGTAGTTTTTGTTTCATATTATGCTATCAAAGGAAGTAAGTTGATCATCAACCCTTAAATATATTGGACTGCAGTAGCATAGCCTGTGGACATTACACCTTGAATAGGGTAGTGTGGGATTGGCCAGAAATGAATCGCCTGCCAGGAAAAACATGGATATTATTACAGGCCATCCTCAATATAATAGTGGGATGAGTTTGGGAAAACCCATCGTTGAGCCAGGTATTGTCAGTTGGGGACGTTTCAACATAGAAAGTATAAGGATGTGTTATAGAGCCTTGGGATCCCACCCAAACCAAGTCCAAAAGCCACTTAAATGAGCCCCCCCAAAAGGTTTCTAGCTTACCTGACCCTCCCCCCCAATAGTATTGAAATAAGGTAGACCAAGCCTAAAAGCACTTTATAGCTCCTAAACCCAAAATTAAAATTTGAAAATCATCAAAAATATATCTGGAATAAATCATACTTAGTAAACTGTACAAAAAAATGGCAGTATTCACCCTACCTATGACTAAAACACATTAATCTAAGTCTAAAAACAGTTCATAAATCAACTTAAACACAAAAATTTAATCAAAAGTATCATGGAATTCTCCCATCCATCCATCATCCAATCCTATGTCGCCTCATGAAAGGCGTATGAGCCCGGGGCCAGGCAAGTCGGCTGAAGACACAAAAAATTTTTATAATCAGCAAGCAACTCTCAACATTTATTCAGTTCCTTGTCCATTTCTGGTCATCATCCTGGCCACAGTATTCCCCTCACAGCTGGGGGAGATCTGGTGCCCCTGGGCACTCATGCTCCTCAAACTCCCCAAACCCATCTCCATCAGGTGAGGGAGAGCATGGGGGGGAAGGCTGGCGAGGCGGTGTGGAGGCAGGAGACTGATGCGATGACTTATGTGTTGTGGAGGTTGCGGAAGACAGATGCGATGACTGTGTGGTGTGGAGGTATCGGGAGAGTGATGCTATGGCTTATTTGGGGTGGAGGTAGCAGGAGACTGAGGCAGTGGCTGATGTGGTGTGGAGGGAGAGCCAGATGATGAGAGACTGGGAGAGCGAGAAGTTGGAGTGGGAGAACACATGGAGGATTGAGACATGGACTGCTTGATCGGATGTCTATCATCAGGGGCTCAACACATCTTCCTTGGCTGATGGAGGGCTGCAGAGATGCTCGGCTGGTGGATGGCCTGGGCTACATGGAGGAAGGGATGCGCTTCAAGAAGATATTGATGGTACTCTGCCTGGCAGCCTTCGTCTTCTCATTGAGCAGCTCCTTGTATATCTGCATGCCCTCCTCAATGTGCCGCACAACATCTCTACACCTCCCTTGGAATGGGTCCTTATCCCTATTGTGATGGCTTGGTCAACATGGGAGACCCTCTCCTTCAGGGTCTTCAGGTCCGGCATTGGCAACTCTTGCACGGCTTCATCCTCGGACTCGTGATAGGTACATTGACTCTCCATGTTCATTAGCTCCTCGTTACTTAGCTCCTTCATGTGACTTTTCAATACCTCTTCCACGTCCTCCATGTCAGTGTCTTGGAAGCCAGCCTTGTGAGAGGGCTTAGTGATGTCTTGCTTCACCCACTTCAGAGGCTGGACTTGCAGCTCCTTGGGATAACGTCTGAATGAGTGCATACACCTGGGCCAGAGCTTGCACCATTTATTGTCACCTGCTATTATGTCCCGCCAGACACCTGTGATGTTCTCAATGGTGTTCCTGATATTGTAGCCTCGCCAGAATGACTTCACAGATGCCCAATCGTCTTCATCGCACACTGTGACAAGTTGCTGCTTTGTACAGCAGAGTTAGTAAGCCTTGAAAGCTGAAATTACACCCTGGTTCATCAGTTGCAGCAGCGATGTGGTGTTGGGGGAGAACACCACCACCTCAGTGTTCCTGGCCCAATCATTCATTGTAGGTGAATGGCTTGGAGCATTGTCTACCACCAAGAGAAACAGGTTGGCCATTTTTTTTTTTTTTTATGTGTCCGAGACTCTGGGGATAGGCTTTACAGCCTGCTGTCAAGGCCCAGAAGTCGTCCAACATACCGTACACCTCTACATGTCACCACTTCGGCGCTAACACCCACCGTCCATATTGAATACATGCTAGGGCTGTCTCATACAGGACTGGTGTATTGGCATTAGCGGGGGTATTTTTACGACATGTCGGCGGGTCTTCTGGTAGATCAGTAAAGCTTGATTAATGACATTCAAATCCTCATACTGTTCCCTGCCCCAGCGGGGATTTGAACCTGGGTCCGTTAGGACTGCAAGCCACCTCTCTACCAATTCAGCCACCACCTTCTTGGAGGCATACTTTTGCAGGGCAGGTGAGAGGTGGGAGTGAAAGTAAGACGAACAGATGGAAGAGTTGAGCCAGGTCTTCTTGTTCAATTTCCAGATCACTCCCTTGACATAACCAGCCAATGTCCTTGGGTTCTCTCAGTTGTAGACAAAGAGTGGCACCAGGACAAATATGGGTCAGTCCTTGGCAGCCTTGAACCCCAGTGCAGACTTTTCCTCTAGTGTAAGGAATGTCTTGGAAGACGTACTCCTCCAAAAGAGGCCCGTCTCATCGAAGTTCAACACTTGCTTCGCGTTGTAGCCTCCCTCCTCAATTTTTGCCCTAAGCGTAGCTGGGAATGCCGCTGTAGCTTCCTGGTCAGCACTCGCTGCCTCCCCAGACATACTTGACGGAGGCCTACATGCTTCTTAAAATGGTCAAACCAGCCATGGCTGGCTTTGAATGCTTCCTTTTCCTCCAAGCTATGCTTTGCTTTCACCTTTTCCCACAGAGAGAGAGCCTTAGTGCATATGGTAATCATGCCAAGGGTTGCCTTCCTCTGGTTCTGGTCCTCTACCCAGGTCTTAAGCATCCTCTCCATCTCGTCCATCGCTGGTTCCCGGGTCCTGGTGAGGTGAGCCGCTGTCGGGGTGGCCACTTCACGAGCAGCAGCCTTGATGGCATCACCCTTCTTCAGGATGGTGAACACCATCGACTGCAGCAAGCAGAAAGAAGGGGTGATAGCACACTTGCCCTGGCCCCTATTGTGACGCTTTAAGATATCCAGCTTCACTTCCATTGATATGCTTTTACATTGCTGCTTATCCTTCCCATCACCACTAGCACCTTTGGAGGGATGCATGGAACCATGCCTGGCACTGCTATCACCTCTAGCACCATCACATGGAGCACCTTTGTCAGACTTGATTTCCTCATTTATGCCCCCAGAAACACACAAAATCACTCTTAAAATACTGTTAAATATTCTGCACTAATCAGTAGCACTTCTGTACCACAGTTACAATGAACAGTGATGCGTTGCAACACAAGATGAAGTGAGGTAACACGATGTACCACAGGCAAGTACAGTAAGACCTCACTATAACGGACTAATTGGGGCTCAGGCCAG
>JAGKTI010027957.1:0-13098 GCA_018397915.1 Birgus latro | reverse complement strand
CAGGCCCATATGCACTCACAAATGTCCACAACTCATATCAAAATTTCACTTTCAAACACCTCAGTCTTGATGACACCTCCTTCCATTCAGTTACACACTGCTGCACTTCCAGGCTCACTAACAAGGCCACACCTTCTCTCGCCGTTCCTCTGTCAACACCTGACATCCTTCCATTCACACTTCCAAACTTAAACTCTCACCTTTCCATTTTATCTTTGTTTCATTCAAAGCTAACACATCCAGCTTTCATCTCATAAACATTCTCCCAATCTCCTCCCTTTTAGCCTCAGTCGTACAACATCCACGCACATTCATAGACCCAATCTTCAGGGTACGGGGATAACTCAGTCCCCCATCCCTTTCTAGGCCCTGTCTAATTGTAGGCACTAAAAAACAGAGGAGGGGTCCCTAGTCCCCACACCCCTCCCCTTTTAGTTGCCTTTTACGACACGCAGGGAATACGGTGGCAGAATTCTTCCGAACACAACATGGCTGCAGAGTGATAGTACTACCTCATTGTTTGGCCAGATTGTGTCCCCCCCCTGCCACTGTATGTGTGTGTGTGTGTGTGTGTGTGTGTGTGTGTGTGTGTGTGTATTTACCTAATTGTGATATACAGGAAATGAGCTACGCTCGTGAGATCCCGTCTCTGTTTCTCAATAAGTCAAATTTTGCCTTAAACTCTTTTAAGTTTTTAGACTGGACGATCTCTTTGTCCAGGCTATTCCACAGGTCTATACATCTATACGGAAAACTATATTTCTTGATGTCCTTCGAGCAGCTTGGCTTCTTTAGTTTCATTCCATGTCCTCTTGTTACTCTCTCATCCCACACAAACAGATATTCTCTGTCAATTTTATCTACTATCATGGTCCTGAACACTGCAATCATGTCACTCCTCTCTCTCCTTTCCTCTAAGAAAGGCAAATCCAGCCTTTCCAGCCTCTCTCTGTATGGCAAATCTGCCAGACTAGGGACCATCTTGGTTGCTGTTCTTTGTATTCTCTCAATCTTGGTTATATCTTTCTTTTTGTGTGGGGACCACACTACTGCTGCATATTCTAACCTGGGCCGGATCATGGCCACTATCAATTTTTTCATCATCTCCTCATCCATGTAATGAAATGCCACTCTTATATTGGTCAAGAGTTTATATGTCTCTCTCGCTATCTTATTTATGTGCTTTTCAGGTGACAAACTATCCTGGACCAGCACTCCCAAATCTTTCTCTTCTCTTGCTTTTCTAATTGGTTCATTACCCATCAAATAATTCAATGATGGCCTCTTGGTACTTTTACCCATTTCCAATATTTTACATTTTTTTGCGTTGAATTTCATTTCCCACATCCGGCTCCAATCATATATCCTATCCAGATCCTCCTGTAGCATTTTACAGTCCTCTTCAACCTCTACCTTTCTCAAGATCTTTGCATCATCAGCAAACAGGCTTGCATAGCTGTTCACTCCATCTACCATATCATTTACATAAATCAAGAACATTACTGGTGCCAACACCGAGCCCTGTGGGACACCACTTGTTACTTCCCTCCATCCAGATGTCCTGTCCTTTATTACTGTCCTCATTTGTCTGTCACTCAAAAAGTCTCTCATCCATTCCAGGAGGCTTCCCTTCAGTCCTCCTATATGCTCTAATTTCCATAATAGTCTCTTGTGGGGTACTTTGTCGAAGGCCTTCTCCAGATCTAAGTACACACAATCCACCCAACCGTCTCTCTCCTGTAGCACGTCAATCGCCCTTGAGTAGAAGCTCAACAAGTTGGAAACACATGACATTCCACTTCTGAATCCAAACTGACTTTCAGTCAAAATATTCATCTCTTCCAGATATTTTATCCATCTATCTTTCAGGATTCTCTCACACAATTTCGCAACCATGCTGGTTAGGGACACTGGTCTATAATTCAGGGGTTCTTCCATGTTTCCTCCCTTATAGATTGGCACCACATTTGCCCTCTTCCATTCCCGAGGCACTTTTCCCTCTTCCAAGGAGCACACAATTAAATTGTGAATCTTATCCGCCAGTTGTTCTCTGCATTCCTTCAGTACCCAATTAGAGATTCCATCCGGTCCTGGGGCCTTCCTTACATCTTGAGCTCCCAGTAATTTATACACTTCCTGCACTTCCACTTTTATATCTTTTATCACTACATTTCTAATCACTCCCTCTCCTTCCACAAACTCCCTTTCCTTAGTGAAAACCGATTGGAAACATTTGTTCATTACTTCAGCTTGCATTACTGCATCCTTGTAGACCTCTCCTTCTACTTTCAGTTTGGTGATTCCTTCCCTTTGCTTCAATTTGCCATTAACAAATCTATAAAACAGTTTGGGTTCATCCTTACATTTGTCAATTATACCTTTTTCAAAGTTCCTTTCTTCCTCTCTACGTATTCCTGTATATTCATTTCTAGTTCTTTTATATTCTTCCTTTGTTCTGATATTACCTTTCTTTCTCCATTTGTTCCATGCCATGTCCCTCTCTTTTTTCGCTATTATACACCTTCTATTAAACCACACCTTTTTCCTGTTTTCTTTCCCACTTACTCTTGGCACATATTTTTCCACTCCCAAATTGTAGAGGTCTAAAAAGATATCCCACTTCCTCTGTATCTCTCTTGTTTCCCTGAATTTTCTCCAGTCCGCATTTTCAACAAATTTTTCAATTCTGCAAAGTTTGTTTTCCCAAAGTTGTATCTTCCTTGCCTATAAAGCTCATCTCTTGGCACCTGTTCCCTATTATCATCTGGAACTCAATGACCACATGATCACTTTTTCCTATAGGACACAGATAATTTAATGATTCAATTACATCAGGTTCTTTGGATAGTAGCAAATCTAATCTTGCTGGTGTGTCATCACCTCTGAATCGTGTCTCTTCTTTAACCCACTGTGTCATTACATTATTCATTGCTATATTTAACAATTTAGTGCCCCACGAATCTTCGCTGCCTCCCGAGTCCCATTCCTCCCAGTTCACCTCTTTACAATTAAAGTCACCCATTAGGATTATATTGTTGCTTTTCTCGATCACTTTCTGTAGATAACTAACCATGTCTGACAACATCTCCTGGTATTCATCGTCATTCCATGCTCTTGTCTTAGGGGGAACATATACCACTGCCATATCTCTCTTACCATTCTCCTCAGTTTCTAATTTCAAGTTTATGGCTTCGGCCCTGCCCTCTGCCATTTCCACAGTATCTACGTTTATACTGTCCTTCACTGCTATCATCACTCCTCCTCCCATTTTTTCTTTTCTGTCTCTTCTCCACAATTTGTATTTCCCACTTCCCATATGAATATCAATATCTTCTTTCAATTTAGTCTCTACAAAGCACATAACATCAGGTTCGTGTACCCTGAAAAAATCATTGATTTCTAATCTCGCCGATATTAGTCCATCAATGTTTGTGTACGCCACTTTCAAACTTTTTTCATCGTTTTTTATACTCTCATCTCTCCTTCCTTCCGTCGGTATCACTTTCTCAATTTCTGGTCCATAACTCTCCAATAGAACTCTGTCTTCTCTTTCTCTGTTCGTTGTTCGTTTTTTATCTTTGCTTCCTTTACTAACTCCTTTAATTTAGCTCTTTCCTCTTCATTTGCATCTCTCCTAATCCAAACATTTTTAAACCCCTCTTTCTCTGACAATTTCCACGTTCTACTTATGATTTCATTCACTATTACTTGGGACTTAAACTTTACTTTCAAGGGCCTTGCCCCACCATCCTCGTACTTTCCTAACCCAAACACTTCTTCAATCTCTTCTTGGGCTTCATTGTTTCCTTCCATAACCACTGATATTATTTCTTTAGCCTTGCTCAGTTCCTCACTCTTTCTTTCAGATCTTACTGTCATTCGTTTTTCTTTTATTCCTGAAATTATCACACATTTTTTCTTGTCTGCTACATCCCTGACCAAAGATTCTCAACTTCTTAGTACTCTAACTACTTCCTTCTCCACTTTTTCCTTACTTTGTTGTTCTATGATTTCCTTCAAATTTACATTTCCTTCCTCCTGTATTTTCTTCCACCCCTTATGTTGCTCCTTGATTTCCTGAATATGCTCATCTTGCCTCCTCGATTTTGATTCATATTCATCTAGTTTACTTTTTATTCTGTCCCTTTCTTCTTCCAACATCTTATTCTCCCTCTTCAGCTGTTTTATTTCATTTGATGCGGATTCGTCATTCGCCTTTAATTCTGTAACTTCTTTTTCTTGTTCCTCACTACGTGTGCTAACTTTTTCTAGCCTATTCTGTAGGACTTTCGGCCATATGCTTAAAGCTAATGTAGGGCCTTTCCTAAGGGCCCTACATCAAAACAGTATGCTAAAAGTTTAAGTAGGGAAAGACTTCCCTCAATTTGTAGGGGTTGTTCCAACATTTTTAAGGGGAGGCATGCCATGGCTTTTGCAAACCCTACATTTAATTATTTGTAACAAAGTAACTCTCTACCTCCAGAAACCATAGAATAATGTAATTCATGTAAAAAATATTTTAACTTGCTAAAAATGCAATTCAAACATATAATGGAACTGAATTGTTGGTTATTAAAACACGCGGGCTCTACCTTACCGAGTAGTAGGTCAAGCTTATAGTGGTGACACACATTTTTTTTTTTTTTAATAGTAGTTAATAGTTGGCGAGATCCTAAAATTGACATGTGTAAACCACTTTTATAGGTTACCTATGTGATTTAACTGAATACAGAACTCTCAGTCAACGCTACAGGTAATAATATACGTTAATACATAATAGGAGCAAGGTACTGTTCTTCGCTCATAGGCCAAACCATGAAGCGTCGTGGCAGCATCAGATCATCTTTGCATTTTAATATCAGGCACTGCAAACTGTTTTTTTCATTTTCTTCTAATACCATTTTTAATTATTAATCAGCAGCATCCTATTCATAATTCTTGGCAACAGGAGACATAGGAACACCTTATTTTTCATTTTTTCCTTGCTTTAGCCCTTCGTGGAGTTCTTCAAGTACTCTCGAATTGCGTTTTCAAGTTTCGGTGTTTTTTGTTTCTTTAAATGTGGTGAAAAGTGCATTAATAAGCGGTGTTTGTTCAAGGCCTGCCACTATCTTGCGAGGCACGAAGATAGATGGACGCCATCTTAGAACGCCATGTATGAGCTAAATAAACCTTGCAGTGCCTACTTATCCAAACCTAGCCTAAATTTTCGTAACAACCGAACCTTATTTACCCTAACCTTACCTAACGTATTTAGACTAACCTAACCAATTTTATGTTAACCTAACCAAACTTACCTTTAACCTGTGCGTGAAGACTGATGAACGCCATCTTAGAACGCTATTTTTCGGTGAAATTGCCCTTTATCAGTGTTCATTTACCCAAACCTAACATAAATTTTCGTAATTCAACCCAATCTTATTTATCCTAACTTATTTTAGGCTACCTTAACCAAGTTTAGGGTAACAACCAAATTCATCCTTACCTAACCTAACCCATCGCCAGCGTTAAACTATCATATTTACAACATAAGTATTGATTGAAAAGTTTAGTACTGTAAAAGTATATAAAGCATACGTACTAATAGTACTAATAAGTGCTAATATATAAAAAAAAAAATATGGGAAATTATATTGTTTCGTTGTTGATGGACATCGTCTGGACAAAGAATAGTCACGCTGACTCCCACGGGAGCACTTCCTACGTACCAAACGGTCTGGCAGGGCTACCAACCGCTCCCTTTCCCTTAATGCTCTCTTAGCATACTGTGTAAAAATTAAGGGTTTGCTTGTGCTTTCCTTAGTGTGTAAAGTAGGGACCAATGTAGGGCCTTTCCATCTGTGTTTAAGCATACGGCCGTTTGATCTCTCTCTCTTGCTCTATGGTCTGTTCCTGCAGCTGCTTAATTACTTCCCATACCTTTTTTAACTCCTGGACATTCCTCTCCACCGTTTTCTCTACTCCTGCTACTCTTGTTTCTTGCAGCTTATCACTTCCTTTGCCTACATTTAGCTCGGAGAAGCCCACAAATTCCCCCTCGTCAGTTGTAAACAATCTTCCGTCTCTCTCCGCCATGATACAACCATATGGAAACTTTCTTTTTGTCTTGTATTTTTAGGGGCGAAACTTGCGTTTTTTTAAAACTAATATCCGACGGGACCACCACTCACACATTGAACCACATAATCACAATAGGCTATCTCCTTTTCGCTGCTAGTTTTGCGATTATTTCCCCTCGATCCAGGAGCAGCTCCGTCTCTCTCCCTCTACGACCTGCGTCATGTGTGTGTCTGTGTGTTTGGATTCCTAGTACAAGCATAAATATAGATACACCATGCCCTCGTTTTTCGACCAGCCATTATTCGACAGTTCGTTGTTTTGACACTTATAAATCTATACCCTTTTTCCTTGTTTGACGTGGTTATCCCTGCCATTTTGACAATTCAAACCATGCACTGGTAGACAGACCAGCTGAGCTGTCAGCTGCATCAATCTTTTGCACTCTGCCCTGCTGATCGGTTGCCTCTTCGTCCATTTGCATTTCTATTTGACCACGTGGAATACCACAGCACCACCATGGGTCCACCCAAGACCCATACTATTACCCCTGTCAAGCGTAGTCATGTGGTCACCAACCTGAGTGAGTGTGTCACAATTGCATGGTCGGGTGACGATTGCACCAATGATTAACGAATGCTCTTAACGCACAATACTGTTTTGGCACAGTTTTACATAATGCACATCTTAGTTTGCATTAGGTTAGGTAGGTTATAATCACTGGGGGTCCTTGGAGCGAAATCTCCCATTTGGGTTTCAGCGCTTCCAATTAGGCTTCCACTGCTATTTATGGCTTTAAATTTTATTCATTTGAGCTTGTGTGGTGTGGTGACTTCATGTCCAGTTGGCGGGATTGACAGTAAATACGCTACCGAAGGCATTCAGGCGGCTTTCTTTAATATCGCTAATTAGGTATATTTTGTTTGTTCTCCAATGTTTTTTTTTGATCGAAAATCAAGTGTCAGTCATCTGAGATGTATGTACAGTAAACCTTTCATAAGTTGAACTATATGGGGCTCTACCCTAGTTCAAATTACCGAATTTTCACCCCCCCAAAATTGTTAAAACAATACCTATTACTTGTCCTTTCAACACTAAATTAAAGGAGCATATATAAATAAATAAGTTATTACAAAAAAACAATTTAGCGCATTTAATATACCCTTAACCCCTTCAGTGCCGGGTGTATTTTCATTTTGTTCTTGCTGCCACCAGACGATTTTATTCATTATAGAGAGGATCTGTGGAAGTGCACGGGGATGGTACAGTCTTCGTTAACCCCTTTAGTACTTGAGTCCAGTCCTGAGTGCCATAAAATCGGTTGGAGGAAGCGTAACTAAAGTAGAAATAGACGTCACAGTACTGAAGTGGTAAATTGGTAGAAAATGTTTCACAGAGGCAGTACAGACCCATCGGCAGCGTGTGTTGGAGATGGATTTTCACCTCCATTGCAAAAACAATACTTATTACTTGTCTTTTCAACACTAAAGTAAAGGAGCATATACAGTGTATAAATGAATAAAGAAAGGAATAAAGAAAAATTCAGTGCATCTAATTTACCTTTTGTTAGAGGCAGTACGGATCCGTCAACAGTTTGTGTTAGAGACGGAGGCGGCTGAGTTCACAATTTAACGTAACATTCTAAACAGTACCCAGTATTTATTTCACTGAACGTTAAGAACTAATCTTAAATGTAATCACTATAACGGACTGCAATGTAACACTTACAGTAATAATAGTACTGAACACTAATCATGATCACACTGTCACATGCACACATTTATTTTTTTTTAGCTTTATTCCCTTACGACTAGAGGTGCCAGTATCACTTCTTTTACGCTTTGAACCCTTCATGGCAAGGCAGAAGGCAAAAGGAGAGCATTTCTCAGCACTAGATGACAGTAGGAATGGCGCGACCACCGTCTATGAAGGCAAGCTGCAGATTGGCACCACGTGCCCGCCTGGTGCCACTTGTCCCCCTACCTCAGCATTTCGGCCTGCTTACATACGTGGTCTCGGCCTGAGTTCGGCTAACCGAAGATTCCGTCTTCTAAAAGTTTGACTTATGAAGGGTTTACTGTAGTACTAAAATAATTTTCCTTGAGAATGTAGGTCTGCAAGAAAACACCTCAAATCCCAGTATCACTTTCGTTCATATTTACTGGTATTTTTTCCATCATTATTGAATATTTTTTGAATGATGAAGGTGGTCAGGAACCTAACCCCCCTATTTCTTAACAATCTTATGGGAAAAATCTGGTCATTATTCAACCAGTTCGTTATTCAACCACTTTTTATGGAATTCTTCCCTGTTGAATAGTGGGGGAGAGGTGTATATTGTTTATATGTATAATAGTGATTGATTTTTCTCTAACATCAGGTCACTAACGACTCTTGGGTTGGTTATCTCTAAATTGGCCGATACTGCAGTGGGCAAGGCAAAGAGCAAAGGCGACAATTTTGTGCCCTACAGAGACTCTGTCCTCACTTGGCTGTTAAAGGTGAGTTGCACTGACTGAACATTCTCATTGTATCAAGAGTTCTTGATACATTCTTCATAAGGAAGGTATCAGAACGTCTGGTGATTGATGATGAACAGAGTGATGGGGCGTGTGTGGATTAGCTAACTTATAATAAGCTAGGTAGTCAAAAAAGGGTGTGAGAAGGAATGCAGGGTAAGAGCATGTGTGGAGGACTGTAAGGTATTTATGGCAGTATAGATTTGGAAAAATAACAAAGAAGGTGAACAGGGAAGGATTTATAGGAGATTTTACATTTGTACATTACAGTGTTGATGGAAAACCATTGCATCTTGTTGAGTTATAATCTTGGTTGTGAAGTATTAAGAAACATAAGTAGTTGTCTAAATGGGTGGATATTTTTAGTGTTTCACTTTAACAAGGGGGGACAGAGTTATAAGAAGGAATTAAACATGAGTCATGGAAATAAGGATGGGAGTGATGACAAATGAAGGGTGCTGTATTGTAAATCTGATGTATGCAGAAATTGAGTTGCATTTTTAACAGCGACAATAATCTCTCCAGCATGATTCAGAGTGTTGTGAATGACTGTGAACACCATGATTTGAAAAGTAAATGTAGATAAGTGTAAGGGTGTTGGGAGATGTCTCTCACATTGTAAAGTTCTAGTGAAAAAAGAGGTGAAGTGGTAAAGAGTTCAAGATGAATGAATAAAAAAGAGAAATTTGTTAAGAAGGTGGGGGCTGATTGGCTCAGGGAAGAAAGGTGGTTTGTGCAATGAAGATCCTTTAGCCAAAGCAGAAGTTTAAGTCCGGAAGCTGCAAGATAATGTCATGACGGTATATTAGTCTATCAGTTGCCATAATTAAGTGATTTTAGGTAGGGGAATCTGGGGGACACTTAACCTGGCCAAAACCCCTGGTTATATGGTTATCACCCAGTGTAGTAAATGGTTTCCTGGGTACAGGAAACCATTTGGCTTGTCACTCAATGTAGAGACCATAAGGCATCCCTAAATTGAGTGACTGGATGATGCTACAGAATCTGGTGAATTTTTTTGGCTTATCAGATAGAGCCAGGATTCTGTGGGCTTGAATGGTGAGCAAATGGAAGTGTGGCCCATTGGATTGCAGAAAACCATCTGGCTTGTCACTCAGTGTAGAGACCATAAGGCATCCCTAAATTGAGTGAATGAATGATGCTACAGAACGTGGTGAATGTTTTTGGCATATCAGATAGAACCAGGATTCCGTGGGCTTGAATGGTGAGCAAATGGAAGTGTGGCCCATTGGATTGGGCCAGTTTGGGCTGTCTGGACATTGCTACTCCTTACCCTTCCCTAGGCTGGGAAAGGTCAGGATGATGATGATGAATATATTAGTCTATCTATCCATCTGTCTATAGCCAGATGCAATAATCCCATGAGGTGTGTCCGTAATTAAATCACCTCCACGTCACTTGGTCCCCTGTCATTTGGCTGCCTTCACCCCAACTCACACTCCCCTCTCGTATACCTCTCCACTCCATCCCTCTATCTCATCCTCAGTCTCACCCTCCCTCCCCACCCCTCCACCTCAATCATATACACCCTCCTCACTAGTCTCTTACTCTCCATATGGCTAATCCATCTCAGTGTATTTCTCCTAACACTTTCTGTCATATTCACATCCACATCCATACCACAGTGCTTCTTCACCTCCTCATTTGTCAGTCCGTCTCTTCATGCAACTCCTCATGCTCCTTGTAGATAACTCATTTCCACTTCCTTGCACGTGATGTATGTCCTTCCAACAAAGTCCAAGCTTTGCTTCCATGCATTAAAGTGGGTATTGCAATACTATCATGCAGCTACTTTTTTTTTTTTTTTTTACTTCCATGTTCACTTACCTATTTCTTATCATTGCTTTCAATGAACAAGCAACTTTCTTCCCTGTAATACCCTTTCAAACACTTAATCATCTTAATGTCCAACCATACTCATCACACTACCCAAGTACTTCAGTGCATTCATGTTTTCCATTTCCTCACTATCCAGCCTCACTGTGCATTCAATGACTTTATTTCTCTAGAGGATCACAGTTTTACTCTTCCCTACATTCACCTTTAGATTCTGTTTCTTACAAACTCTCCCAACTCACTCACCAAGCTTTGCAGTTCCCCTTCATTTTCACATATTAATACAGTATCATCTGTGAACAACAGAACAGAAAGTTTCCAGACACTGCCCTCTCTTAATAGGGCCTCTCCATCATCCACTACCCTACCTTGTTTCTCTTTTATAACTCCATTCATATACAAATTGAACTACCATGATGACAAGACACATCCCTGTTTCAATCCAACATTCAGTTAGAAAAATTCGCTCAGTTCGCCATCTACAAGCACTGCAGCCATAGCACCCTCATACATACTTTTCACGGTATTTAACTGCATCCCATTTACTCCATGTATTTTTTATATTTTCCACATTCCATGTGCTTTCTCCAAATCCATGAAGGCTGCATACAATTTCTTTCTCTTCTTGAGATGTTTTCCACTAAACAACGTAGGATGAATATCTGATCTACACAACCTCTACCATCCTGAAACCCCTCTTTTTCTTTCCAGCTGATTCCTGTGCTATTTCTCTAACCCTCTCAATAAATATTTTACCATATACTTTTATATTAAGAAGACAGATGCCTGTATGATTACCATATGCTTCGTTTTTCCTTATTCCTTTGTATAGGATAATAATTATACATGACTTCCAATCCTGTTCAGGACTGTCTTCGTCCCAGGCCAATCTGCACGTCTTCCATATTCATTCTGCTACTATCTCTCCCTTGTGCTTCATCATTTCACCACATACTACATCAATCCATAGGGCTTTTCCCATTTTGACTTTCTTCATTGTCTTCACTACTTCCACCCTACTGATCTCTTCCTCCCTTCCCATCTCCCTCCATCTCCCAGCCATATATACTTGTGTTACTTTCATTTGTTTCATTTTGTTTCATTTATAAAGGGTCCAACTTGCTTGTATGTATCGACTTTGGTCACCTAATTGTGGCTATCCATACTGCTTGGTCTCTGGCAGCCACCTTATTCTGTCCGTTATCCCAGAGGTCACACTCTGTGACCTCCTCCCTGGTCTTTTTCATCCTGCTTCTTGCAACCCTATCCCCAGTGTTCACACTTCTCACTTTTTGCACCCAATCGTCATCCCCCATCCTTTCCACATGCCCAAACCATCTCAGTCTATCCCTCCTCATCACAACACCATTTCACTCCAGTCCTGTCCTTCCTTTCAACTCTTCAGTCATAAGCCTAGCCTCCCCAGTCCTTGCATTTAAGGACACACAACACATCCACCTAATCATTGTTATATCCTTATATTTGAATCCACTAATATCCTTTTCCTTTACTGCCCAGGTCTTACTATCATACAGCTTTACACTCCTAACCCATGTCGCATACAATAGTCCCCTAGCACAGAGAGAGAGCCCTCACAATATTAGGAGAGGCAACAGTTCCCAGAACTTATTCCAACCACTCCTCACTCCATTCCCACCCCCAGCACATAACTTGACTCCCAGGTAACAAAACTTCCACATACTCGAGATTCATCAGCAAGATCACTCGTTTCATGTCTTACAATCTCCATATGCTCCCCCTGACACACCACACACACAGTATCAGCATATCTCACTGTGTGCCTCTAATATCACTACATCTCTCATGCACCCACTTATCACAAATACTGAAAGGATGGATTTAATTCCCACACTTTTGTGGCAGACACATCAAGGACACTCTCCCTCTTCTTTGACAGTACTGCCACCAGCCCTTGACGCCATAAGTTTTGCCTTATCTGCATTTACTTTCATGCCCCTGTATCTCACATCATCTCTATCTATCTGTCTATTGCCAAATGCCTTAATCCCATAAAGGGTGGCCACAAACAAATCTCCTCCATGTCGCCCTGTCCCCCGCCATTTCACTGCCCTGCTCCCAGCTCGCACCCCCATCTCTCATATACCTCTCCATTCCATCCCTCCATCTCATCCTTGGCCTCTCCCTCCCTCTTCCCCCCCTCCAGCTCACTCACATACACTCTCCTTGTCAGTCTCTCACTCTCTATCCTTTCTGCATGGCCAAACCACCTTACTGTGTTTCTCCCAATGCTTCCCATCACATTCTCAAGGAAGCAGCAACCTTTCTTCCTTGTTGTAACCTTTCAAGCACTTCACCCTCCAAACTTCCATCCTTAGTCATCACACTACCCAAGTTC
Source organism: Birgus latro (assembly GCA_018397915.1). Taxonomy (NCBI): domain Eukaryota; kingdom Metazoa; phylum Arthropoda; class Malacostraca; order Decapoda; family Coenobitidae; genus Birgus; species Birgus latro. The sequence goes on along the minus strand of JAGKTI010027957.1, from coordinate 288 downwards.
TTAAATCACTCACATTTTCCATTTCTTCCTCATCCAGCCTCACTGTTCATTCACTGATTTCACTTCTCCCAAAGACCATCACTTTACTCTTCCCTACATTCACCTTTAGATTCTGTTTCTTACACACTCACCCAAACTCATCCACCAATCCTTGAAGCTCCCCTTTGTCTCCACTTAACAACACAGTATCATCTGTAAACAACTACAGGGAGTTTTCAAACACTGCCCTCTCTCATTAGGGCCTCTCCAACATCCACTGCCCTACCTTGTATCTCTTTTATAACCCCA
>JAGKTI010027956.1:0-13099 GCA_018397915.1 Birgus latro | reverse complement strand
TGTAGATGGGGAGAATGCCACGTTGCCACATTCATCAAATCGCCCACCATGAAAGGAACGAAACTTCGGTGGCCAATAGTACCTATGTTGGCCAGTGTATGTGTCAGCAATGTGTGGAAGTTTTTGTCATGAAAATTGTGTGAAAGAGAATGTTCATTCTTGCTAACTTCACTAGTGTTGGCCATGTTTATTTTTTTCTGATTTTCCTTGTAATTTAATTTGTCTGGGCACACTAGATAGCTTTAGTTAATAACTGTTTACTAATTTTCTTTTAATCATTCACTGGGTGATGGAATATTTTATTTATCACTTCCAGATTGATTGCTGCGTAGTTCTAATTATGAAACACGTATTATGAAACACGTATTCACTAGCACTTGGTCCAGGTAGTTTGCCAGCACCTGGTCCAGCAATCTCACCAGTTTCTTTGGAGGCATGGGTTCGAATCCCACTGCTGCCACCAAAATAATGTCAATTGAGTATGAAATAGTCCTGGCTGGGCTGTAGTGAACTGAGTAAATTTGTGAGACAACCTCAGTTCACTTGTAGTCGATGACGGGAGAAGTTAAAGATGAGTCTGGGGTTGATTGTAGTTTTATTGTATTCAAAGGAAAAACTCAAGTTTTTATTCTAAGTTTGTCTCACAAGAGTGTCTTGAAGTATGCTAGCTAACGTCTCACAGCTTCCCTCTCTAGACTCCCTCTTCTTCTCACTCGAGAACCTCTCGCTTGTGTCGCTCTTCCTCTTCTGAGCTATAATTCCTCTCTCTTGTGTAGGAGTGTTTTGTCACGTGGACTGGTCGTGTGTTCGAAATTTCTAGAAGCCTGTATGTGTGTATGTGTGTCTTCCTATTCAGCTTCCCATGGAGGGAAAAGTGCAGTGGTGTTTTCTGCCTGCCCTGTGAGAAGGGAAATGCTGTGTTGTTTCCTAATATATGGGCCTGACAACCTCTAGATCTTATCCACGCTCCTAGCTATTATTTATGATATTTTACAGTCCTGACACTACCATCGTCAGATTCGTAGGAATAGTTTGCAGGATCACTGTAGTATACGGTGTTTTCTAATCATCATCAATCATCATCATCATCATCATTTATTTTTTAAATTCAGGGAAGAGGTATAATGAAGACTATTTCTAACTTTTCCAGTTCAAAAAGTCTCTCGTCAATTGAATCAAATCGTCTGGCAACAGGAAGAATAAATTATAAATGAGGTTTTCAGATGTAATGGGTTATAAAAAGGTTCTTCTGACGTAAATCATTTTTGCATGGAGATTCATAACCACATAAAGCTGATATGAAGAAACTTTGGACTGAATGGATTAAATTATATGGTCACAGGTCAAGGCTGGACTTTACCAGATATTAATATATGAAGGAGGAGTTCCAGTTTCTGAAGTTAGTGTTTCACTTTTTTTTCATTAGAATTTTTAGAATTATTACTTTCTATTTACTTACTATTGGAGAGAGAGAAAATAGAAATATTGTTACTAGATAAATGCTGACGTTTTGAAAAAAAAAAAAAAAATACAGAGGTGTTCAATAAAAATAAGCTAGTAAAAATGAGGAACTCTTTTGACCTTTCCAACAGACAGGCGAGCAGATGAAAAGTATTGTCATTGCAAATTCACCAATATTCTGTGCTGGCGAGGTGTTAATATAACACACACACTGAACCACTGTGACTGGCTGAACCAACCCAGACCCTCTAGTCCCGGTACTTGTCAGCGATGGAGCAACTGGCCAAGCCGGCGATCAGATTTGTTCTATAGCGAGGGGTGCTAAGACTATCTGATTATGATTAAAATTACTTTGCAGTCTTAACATAATCTTTCTTGATATGACTGTCTTGATTGAAAATTCCTTGAATTGCTCGTCCAAGGTGTATAAAGTTCTCAGTATTATCTGTTGGTCTAGTGGTATAAAACTCGGACAGGGGGTAAATGCCATGCCTTACGCGCCTCCGTTCGAATCCTCAAGAGGTTTTCTTAGCATCATGCAAAATGCTGTTAGGGAAATAAGTTGGTCACCTGCTCATCACTGATCCGGGTTACCGTAGTAGCAGCCTAACTTAGAAAAGGATAATATGTATCTGTCTTATCACTGTGTATTCAGACACTTCATATCATCCGCAGCTCTTAGCTGAAGAGGCTGAGAACTGCTGCCAAGCTTTGTCTTGGCCTTTTGCCACTTCCATCTTTTATGCAGACTGTTTAGCTCAACAGTCATACATTGAAATTCCTTATCAACTCAAATGCTTACAAAAGATCGTTGAGTTGGATGGATAAAGTATGAATGACTTCATTTTTTTTATTTATTTAATTATTTTAGCTGGCGGTCGATGGAACTGATCTTTTCCACAGGTCCTTTTAGAGTGACTTTATTACTGTGGATGACACAACCTGAGGGATGAAGCCAAGGTGTCAGCAAAATTGTTTATAGTGCACCTCACAGGACACTCCATAATATTTTTTCCGGATTTTCTGTTTTCCCTTTCCTGTTTGTGGATCCTGCCCAACTTTCTCATACTGGGGCTTACAGGCACCTCTTCTGAGATTCACTCAGATGAATAAAATCGTCTGGCGTTAGCTGCAGTAGAAAAGTAGATGGAATAAGAGGGAATGGCGACAGCATTATCACTATCCTAACACTCACTTCATGCTGAGTAAAATCGTCTGGTGCTAGCTGGTATGGAATACTAGAGTTATCCCGAGCAATAGAGAGAATTAAGGATTTGCTAAAGATTACATCGAGGATGACAGCGTTTTTAGTAACGGACAGTATTAAGTTACCACTGTACTTGTACTGATTTTATTTTCAGATGAGTGAAGTGGAGGCGTGGCTGAAGAAGTACAGGGGAGAGTAACGCTGTCCTCTACCACCACCGTGTACTGTGTTCCGGCCCTGATTTATTTCGTGAAATGAATTTGGTTATTATATGTAACAAATGTAACAACTGCAAATTTACTGTACGCCTGAATCAACACCATCCAACTACCTGCTCCTTCCTAAACCCGTTTTGCTGAGAAGTCCTTCGCTGACGCATTTTTGTTTCTTGTTGCATCCTTCAGACGATTATATTTGCCTTAGGGGAAAGAAATCAGGTTGTGAAGGGATTAATGAAGACTTTCTAACTCCATAAAATCGTCTGGACATATCAAGTATCTATCTATGATATATGCCTAGGCTGCTTCCCCCAAGAAAAGGAAGGTAGCCGAGACAGGTCAACACACTACCAATTTACTCATCCTCTCATACACATTCATTCGCATCTTAGCCCCAAAGGGGAGAAGGGACAGATCCTCACCGCACCACACCGCACGAGGGTCAACCACACAGTGCAGTCAGTGACATCCGCAGCAGGGCCCGACAGCAAAGCTGGTTTACCCCTGCCACATCATAATGGGCCCATCCCCTTACCCGCACCTGACCTTATCAGCTGATCAGACAAAATGCGGGAGAATATCCCCTCAGGGCTGCGTCATCATTTATTCATTCACAATTTCCCTCCATTCATTTCTATCACGCACAGCCACTCGTCCTTGCTCAACAGACAACCCTCTCGCATCCAACGCTCTCTTCACACTGTCCATCCATCCTATTCGTGGTCTTCCTTTCAGCCTTACACCTCTCACATCAGATCTAGTTATCTCTTTCACCAATCGCTCATTTTCCATTCTCTCCATATGCCCAAACCATCGCAACACCCTCTGCTGAACTCGATGAGCCATCTCCCGAACAATTCCAGTTTTCCTTCGCACTTCATCATTTCTCACTCAATCCACACGCGTCACTCCACACATACTTCTCAGACACCTCATCTCCATTACATTCAAACTTTTCCTCTCTGCTACACCCATATTCCATGTTTCAGCCCCATATAATGTAGTCGGTACCACAATACCCTCATACAGACTTCTCTGTACATCCATTCTGAGTGAACGACATCTAAACACTTTTTTCATTCCTCCCAGCACCTTTCCAACTTCAACCATAGCAAGTATATACTAAGAAATTGGAGTGAAGTGGTTAAGTTCAGTTAAGTAGAAAATCACAAGCAAAGGAGGCTTATGAAAGCTGTCGAAAATCTTTTCAGCTTCAGATGCCCTTATAGCTGTAATAAAAAAACCTGTACGTTTTAAAATCTTCCATCCACTGATTAAATAAACCACAAGAATCGTCAGCGAGGGAAGTGATTCTCTCTCTCTCTCTCTCTCTCTCTCTCTCTCTCTCTCTCTCTCTCTCTCTCTCTCTCTCTCTCTTGAGCTTTTTCAAAGGATCTTCGACATTATTATAAATTCATTCACTAGTTCTGGAATGACAATATCGTCATCGTAGTGAAGGGTCAGTATAAGAGGACAGCCTTTATTTGGTCAAGCCAAGGTTTTGTTGGTTTGAGTGAAGTGTGAATGACTGTCCCATTTCACTGGGCAGTGTGTTATTTTTTCTTGTTGCCCTCCTCCCCCTCCCCATTCTCTCTCTCTCTCTTTCCTGCTGGTGGCCACGGGGGAAGCCACTGAGATGTGATGCACTGGGTTAAAGACTGTTAGGTCAGGCCAGATGCTGATGTACACTGGTAAGTGAACCAGTGGCTTTTGATGTGGTCACTGTTGGGGAAGTGGACAATAACAAATTGTTTTCCCTGTCTGTCTGTCTGTCTGGTATACTGTAGTCGTCTGTAGTTAGCTTAAAGTTACATTTATACACACCTGAGTTTTTTTTTTCCCCGGGAATGTATGTACTGTACCCGTAGAGCAAAGAAACACTAGTACCCATGCATTCAGTGTTGGTTAATGCATCCCAGATTTCTACACATGATTCATTTGCATGTGATCTGAGATTGTGCTTTGTGTTAGAGTTAAATAATCCTGTGTTTATACAGTAATAAATGTTGCACTGTACGATAACCACCTCTGAAACTTAAGAGAGTGCCCCGCTGCCAGCAGTGTGACGTGTAACCTGAAATCTTAGAATGGGTTAACAACTGATGATTTTTTGTCAGCTGGTCCCGCATTGAGCTATGGAGGTGATCATCGACAATATGATATATAGCAACATGAAGAGATAAAACTGTAGATGTTTTACAATCCTCATTCCATCATTAGGTTGAGAAAAGAGGTCAAGATGATTATGATGTTGATTACAATTTCTGATGCTTCTTTTTCTACCAGTAATGCAGATACAATAATGGAATTGCTTCATGTTTACCAAGGGGGAATATATTATATGAAAATTGCTTAATAAATATTGCTGAAAAACTTTGATATTTTACTTCTTCCCACATACTGTACATGATATTGTTACGAAGCGAGATTTGCCAGTTAGGTGCTCGAGAAGTTTCTCGGCGTTTCATGTACGATGTTCCGGTATCGGTACGAGTCAGAGTTGCCATATGCCTGCTGTTGGTGAGCGTAGATATTTCGTAAGTTATGCATTAATTTTTATGCTCTTTTTCTCTATAATATTTTATTTACGTGATTGTTCGTTAAATTACGTGAGTTAATTTAAGTTTGGTAAATGATTTAGAGTATTATGTAATGTATGAAGACTGGCATACTTTGGTTGTCTCCGAGCTTGCAACTGTTGTCTAGGGCCAGGTAGCTACAGGACTAGCATGTCCTAGAATGTTGGAGAAGCAAGGAAGGTTATATGGTGATGAAACTATAGACAGAGAGTATAGTTCAATCAGTTTGAGTGAAGTTCAGCCGGTGTTCAGTTCAGTTGGAGTGTAGTGCAATGTCAGTGAAGTGTGTATATTTTCGGTACTTGTGAAAACTGAGGCAAACAGAAGTGTTAATGAAGTTTGTACATCATCGGTACTTGTAAAAAAAAAAAAAAAAAGACTGGTGTTGTCAAGCATTAAGTGTAATAACAGTGAAGTGTTATCAAGCCTTAAGAGTAATCTGCAGTTAGTAAAGTTTGTATACGTCAAGTGCCTTGTGAGAATAGTGAAGTGAGGTTGGACTTTGGAGAGCATTAAGCGAAATCATTTGGAAAATAAAGGCAGTGAACTTTAAGAAGCCATTGTTTATTTTCGCCTCAGCTGATCTTGTGTGCTGTACACCTAAAAGCTGATCATAGGAAGAACAACTCACTGGGCAACGTCCGTCCTATACTGAACTACCGTTGCTGGAGCCTGTGGCAGTGTGAGATGGGGACGTAATATAAATCATAAATCGCCAATCCATACTATCCCAGACACCATATTAACTCCTTCAGGACCACAGGTCTGTAAACTACATAAAATCATCAAGCGGTATCAAAAATATTTGTAGTATGAACAAAATATAGTACAATGGATATACGATACTATTTTTTCTCTCTCCACATTCAGCCAATTTTGGTCTGCTTAGGACAAGTTCTTAGAATCAGAGGGACTGGCTTTTGCCTTCACTAACACCTTCATTACTATCGTACCTTTAAAAATTACATAATATGGTGTGGGGGAACCAAGAATAAGCTATAATATTGTGTCATGGTATTAAGGCAGTGAACATGACTCTGTTGACAAGAAATAATGTCCAATGACCAGTGTGCCAAAGAGGGCGAATGTCATAATCCTGGTATGCTTGCCAGATTATCTCTAATTCCATCATGGGAGGTTGTTACGCGTGGCTCAGGGTATGTGCTGTTACACACACACACACACACACACACACACACACACACACACACACATTTCAATACCATACCCTAAGACATTATTCTTAATGTGTGATCCTCCTACATCTTACAGTGGTTAGTTGTGCTGGTGGGGGACGCCTTCACGTGATGGCACCGATATAACCGGGTGGCTCAGCTGCCCATTCATACAGACATCTCTCACTTCCTTTCCTCTCTCTCGGAAGGAGGGGATGGATTGCAGAAATGGAGGAGCCGCAGTAGTCCCCTGGATTTCATGTCCGGGTGAGCTTGGAGCCACAGCAACAATAATAACGGTGAAATACTACTACTGCTACTACTACTACTAATACTACTAATGATAATAATAATGCACAAGCCCGCATTAAGGTCCAACGTTTTGTTTTCCCCCCAAGAGCTAAAACTCAGTAAAGGCTTATGCTCAGAAGGTGTATTTCCCATCATTACTGTTGGCAATGTCCGTCAGAACCATTCTCTTTCAGGGAGTGTCTTGCTCTATTCACACGCAATTAACATGCTTGGTTTGCTGCCCGAAATACCAGATATCACCTCACCTGTTCGAGCAGCAACCACTACTTCCGCCCTGAATGAAGTACATCACAGATAACCTTAAGATTGGGTTAGAGCACACTGCTTTTTGGCCCTTTCAGTACGAGGACACTTTCTGAGGTGATCAAAACTGTCTGAAGGTAGCAAGAACTAACCTCTTCAGTCCTATGACGTAGTCTTGTGTTTTATTCTTGTAACCGTCCGATAGTTTCTTCAACTTGGGTCAGCCTTCAGGTAGACAAGGGGTTAATGAATGATATATTTAACCTCTTCAGTCTGAAAAGTCTGTGCAAAACTGCGTTACGTCCCCCTCCCAAACTGCCACAGGTCTAAACAACAGTAGTTCAGTATAGGAAGGAATTTGCCCAGTGAGTTCTTATGGTCAGCCATTCAATGTACAGTCGTGGTCATAAATAATCACCTATCCTCCGGTACCCCTTGCCTCAGGCTGGCTTCTTTATGCGCGGCAAGTCCCAGTGGAGTAAAAGTGACTGAGAGGGAGGGGCCAGAGAGAGAAGGGAAGATGGGTGGGGGGACGAGCGATGGTGCGGAGGTGGGGTAATGGAGTGGAGGGAAGGTACCAGCGCCATAGAATACGACTCTGGAAGGTAGGTAGGAGAGGGAGAATGAAATGTGAAGTGGTGGTCACATTATTTGTCAATTTTCTTTCATTCACAACATGATGTAAAAGAGTTAATATTCAATAGATAATGCTGCATTACACCTTGTATAGCGGCGTCAGATAACAAGCTTTAGACAGATCGTGATATAAAGGGTTGGCTTACCGACGAGAGGACAATGATCCAAATTTTATGTTGTCATGTCAAATGGAGTTAGCTTTGTGGTGAGTTCTTAGACAGTCTTTGATATGGTGATTTTCCCCAGTCAGTCTAGAAATGAACTACTTCTAACGGCTCGTTGCTTGAACAATAAGAGGCTAAGATCAGACCTTAGGATTATTATGAGAATACAAAAATAAAAAATCCGGTGCACACTGAGGCTAAAAAGTTCTCCCTCAACTGAATAAAGTCGGCTGCAATTATGTGGAATAGAATGATTATCGGACGGTTAATGAGTGTATTAGCACTGCCAGGCTCCTGTGACTTACCCTCAGCTGAACAAAATCGTCTGCCCTCAGAACAAAAAGAGTTCTGTCGATCATGAACCCCCGTAGTCCCATCCCTGTTGCCGTCGTGGGGGGGGGGGAGATGGGGGTTGGGGCTCGATGTGGAAGGGAGAACTCTTTAGTAGTTCCGACCCCCTCCATTGAGCCTCAGCCCCTAACTCAAGCTTTTTTTTTTTTTTTATACCCTTCCAAGTCACACCCGTCCACTATGCCCGTAAAGTCTGCCCCCTCTCTGTCTTCGATCTTTAAACCAAGAGAGTGGACTAAATACTTCAATGTATCGGCAACAGCACCTCATGCAAATAACACCCCATGTATCCAACTGTGGCCGCTAAAACACCCTGGCAGTGTTCCTTGCCGCACTCACCCTGACCGTTGCAGACTTGTCACAGTAAACAACGAATATCAAGCCAAAGCTATGGAATCACTAAAAGACCTAGAAGGAAATCCCATCCCTGTCTCACGCTGCACTAACCTAAACACTCCCATTGGCACTTGTCGTATGCCGGAAAATCGAATTATAATGGATGATATGGAATTTATATGTTGCTCCTCTCTAATCCACTCTGTCCATACAGCTCAAGAAGTAAATGTGGCCCGTGTTACATGCTTCACTCGTGGCTCCCAAGGTAAGCGTAAACTGTCTATGAATTTATTGACAGACGTCACATTCCCGTAAGGTGTGACCATTTGACTTTGAGTTAGTTGTTTTACGGGGAGGTGCACTAAACCTCCACCAACCCACTTGTTGACACGTACTTATAGGTTGGTTATATAGTTACCACCCATCGTTGTAAATGGTTTCCTGGCTAAAAGGAAACCAATAGGCTTGTCACTTAACGTAAAACCACCTGAAAAGGGAAGAGGAGTAAAAAAGGTGATAAAAAAGATGGGAGAAATAGGAAGAGAGGAGAAGAGACACAGAAAAAGAGTGTTAAAGGTGAAGGATGAAGTAGGCAGCACTACATCAAGTGGGTGGATGGTGGTCGCCACCACCTACCACCGTAAACACCCGATCAATATTGCCAACATTGTCTTTAATGGATAAGACCTTCCGACTCACCTACACACTGGAGGTGAGCGCCTGCAAGTCCAGGAGTACAGTACATCCCCCCACCAAACCTGTGTCAAAAGTGGTGGCACTTTGTCATTCCAGCCAAACACTGCCGCTCCAGCCTACGATATCCACTCTGTGCACTACCTGGCCACCTAAGAACACAGTGTCACTCCACTGTCTGCACCTGTGCCAATTGTGATGGACCTCACAAAGTGTTCTATGGAGGCTGCCCCGCTTACCACTGTGAATCTGAAGTCGCAGCACACAGGTTCTAACAAAGTCTTATCCTTCGAGAGACCCGACAAGAAGCCCGTCGCCTTGACTTTACCTTCACTCCTGATTCCACTCATGTTCAACCAGCCAAATCTTCTACCTCAGCCCCTATATCCATCCCGTCATCTTCAACTCCCTCTCCCACTTCTCTTTCCTCTTCCTCTTCCCCATCCATTCCTTCCACCACCATGCCCTTACCTAATACTTCCTCCCTACTAGAACTAAACATGCCATCATCCTCCCCTTCACCTTTCCTTCCCTTTTCCCCGGCCACTCCCACTCCTACTCCTACCACCACCATCCCCTTGTCTAATACATTCACTTTACTAGACACGATACTCCAACATCATCCTTCTTTTCCACTAATCCTTCCTCCCATCCATTTTGTCAACCTTCCCATTCAGTCCGATCCACACTTACAAGAAAATGTAGTCCAGTTAAATATCCTGTTTTACCACCGTCAAAGAAGCTCTATATTCTCCACTCTGCCCCTGCTTCACCAGCTAACACAGGCTACTCTAATGAAGCACTAAAAGCAATTGAAACTTACATACAACAATTCACCACTCCTTCCCAAAACCACCTTCCGCCTCTATGTTCCCCATGGTCTCCCCAACCCCCCTGACATAACTTTTGTAGACATTCACCCACTTCCTTGTGTCTTCCCTCCCACTCCCCAACCCTCATCCCTTCCTCTTCAAGTCACTTCTAGTAACCCTCCTCTCCATCTCACCCCTCCCATTTTCCTACTACCATTCACATCTTACTTAAAACTACCTCTCCCTCAGGGCTATACCCTTGACTCTTTTCTTGCCTCCTTTTTTCCTTCTCCAACTCATCCTACTTCTCTGGACTTCCCCCTCAAACCCCTCTTTCGGATCCCAGCCAAAACACTATTACCACCATTATCACACGGCGATGATTCTCAATCTTCAAAATGTCCATTCTGCAGTGGAATATTGGTGGCTTTGGTTCAAATGGCAATGACCTATGCTTCCTTATTTCCCAGTATGATCCACAAGTCATCTGTCTCTAGGAAACTTTTCCTTGCCCACCCACCTCCTCCTGTCCCTGGTCACTCTTTTGTACACTCTTTTCATTCTATATCTGATGCTTGTATTCTTGTTGAGTCCAAAACTTCCCATGAACCTCTACGCGTCGAAACCTCCCTTCCTTGCATCTTCTCACGAGTGTACTGAACATTATGGATTACAGTTATCTAGGACTATTTCTCACGCTTCATTCCTATAGACTTCCTTGCTCTTTCTAATCTCCTCGCTAAACTCCCTCCTCTTCTACTGTTGGGAGACTTTAACTGCCGTCATACCTTATGGGGTTACTCAATAGTTAATTTTCGTGGTCATTCTCTTGAAAAATTCATGACTTCTACCAACATTTCTGTTTTTAATTCTGGTCATCATACTTATTTTGATCCAAAACTCGTTCTTTCTCATGTTAGTTTACTTTCTAATGACCGTTCTCTGCGCAGCTTTTAGTACTATCCCTCGACCTACTAGTGGCTGAAGAACTACACTCACATTTCAGTCAAGTTAGTAGTGATTTCTATCTATCTCCACAGTTCCCTTCATTAAAATCACTCTTTGAACGTAAAGTCATCAATTTTTCCTTATCAAATGAGCCTTATAACGACACTCCCTTCATTTCCCGTGAACTGTTATCTGCGCTAAGTTACAGTCTTGCCACAATGCTAGTGAAAGTCTGTATGGCTTTCATCACCTAATGATTAAACATCTTTCATCCGTTTCCATGATCTATTTGTTTTGCTTATACAATAGAGATTATAATCAGGACAGAGGGTTATTTTCCTTCCTTGTGGCATGAGGCTCTTGTTCCTCCATTCCTCAAACCAAGCAATTCGGGTCACCTCCCTCAAGACTACCGGCCTATTGCTCTTATTGGTTGTTTATGCAAGCTACTTGAACACATGATTAATCGTCGTTTTATGTGGCTTTTGGAATCAGAATGCCTTCGCTCATCTTCCAAGTTCGGTTACGGACGAGCACGAACTACTATCGATCCTTCAATACAACTCATTTTAACATCCTTGCTACTGGTTAATCCGTACTTGCAGCATTTTTTGATCTTGAGAAAACATATGATAAAAATTGGAGATACCATATTTTACAACTATCTTCCTTCGAGATTGATGGAAATGTGGGTGTCTTTTCTCAGTCATTTCTCTGCAACAGGACCATCCATGTTCGTGTTGCCATTTCTGTCTCTTTCATTTTTTAATCGCCAGCTACGACCATGAATACAAGCATATCTGGGCTACAAGAAGTACGCTCGCACTGTTCAGATCTCCTTTTATTTAATGCAGTTACCTTTTTTCTTCGCCAAATAATACAAATCCGTGTGAACTACAGGAGGTACAGCTCCAGTACCCTTTTATTCCTTCTGGTTCATCCACTCACTTGATGTAATGCTGCCTACTTCTTCCTTAGCCTTTAACATTCTTTTTCTGTGCCTGCCCTCCTCTCTTTCTATTTCTCCCCTCTTTCCTGTCACTTCTTATTGCTTTTCTTTCCTTTACAGGTGGCTTTACATTGAGTGACAAGCCAATATGTTGCTTATGTATACCTAAGTCATTATTGCTTGGGACTGATTTTCCCTGCATGTAGATGACTTTGCCATCTATGTCTCAGGATCCTCCTTTTCCACACTTCAACATCAAATTCAGTCAGCAGTTTCGGCAGCCTCCTCTTGGACAACTAAACATGGTATTAAATTCTCTACAGCCAAATCATACGCTATGCTTCTTTCCCGCAAAACGATTGTTTCCTCTCTTCCTTTACAATACACCCGTACAATATCGAACCTCCGAAAAATTTCTTGGTGTAATCTTTGCTTGTCATCTTACTTGGAGAGAATATTTTTCCTCCATAAAAATATCTGCCCTACAACGCCTACGCCTCCTTCAAACTCTCTCCCACATCACATGGGAGGCTGATCTCCGAACCCTTGTCCAACTTCACATAGGACTGGCTCTTTTCATACTGATCGCGGCCATCAAGTCTGTATCTCTGCCTCTCCTTCTCCTCTATCCAAACTTGACTCAGTCCATCATCTAGGTCTACGATTAGCTCTTGTTCCCTTTAAATCTTCTCCCATTGAAAGCTTACGTGCTGAATCGGATCTACACCTCTCTTTTAGATTTCATGCTATTCTTTCTCTTCATTACTCAACCAAACTCCGTCAATCCCCTTCCCGGAGGCTTACCATCCCTTCATCCTCACCAGCAAATTTTTTTCCTATCCACACATTCATCCTCCCTTTCCAGTTCATGAACAACCTCTGCTCTCTTATTCTTTCTTTACCATTTCCGACGTCCGTTCTCATAACCTCCCACCCCTGGCTCTGACTCCTACCTCCCACTCCTATTTGCACCTCTGTTATTCCTTACTCCAAATCCTATACCTCACCCCTTGCC
>JAGKTI010027955.1:0-13099 GCA_018397915.1 Birgus latro | reverse complement strand
CACACACACACACACACACACACACACACACACACACACACACACTGTGAGTACAGTATAGTGCAGCGGTATAAGGCGCGTTGTTGAAAATACCATCCTGCTTCGCTGGATTTGATAATGATACTACTACTAATAATAATAATACCACTGTGTAACAATCTTAAACAAATTTTTTGTGTATGTTGATTTTTACACTATTTCTGATCAGTGTCAATGCGTATATTCCGAATATGCTATTTGTCTTTGTGTAATTATGCAGGAATTATGCAACAACATATGTATCGTACAAGGAAAGGAACTGCAGCTTCTTATCATTTCGAGATGTTGAGAATGTCAAAGAATTTATTTATTTCAGGGTGTATAGCTATTATGAATATAACTAGAAAATGAGCAGACAGTAACATCACAAGGAATGAAGGGCACATAGCTTCTAGAAATGCACTTTTGATCTTGACTTTCTTCTGTAGCTGTGATGACAATTGCTCAACAATCTCCAAACGTAATCGTCTATCATCGCCTTGTTCCACATGCCCTGATATCTGGTTTCCATCAGCAGAATGTCTTGGTGGAACTGTTTGCCATGCTTCTCATTGACTGCAGCCAAGTTGCTTTTGATGAAATCAAGGTGGACACGCAGACAGTGCAATTTGACTGACATTCTGCATCCAAGCCGGTGGAATGCGCTGATCAGGTCATCAACGAAAAGTGCGGAATCTGGGCTCCTCTGGTTGTCAAGAAAACCTTCCACAACCTCTCTGAAAGCATTCCAAGCGTGCTTTTCATCATCAGTCATTATCCTGGAGTTCATTACTTACAAGCATTCTTCGAACTTGCGACCCAGTGAATACGCCAGCCGTCATCTTTGCCACGCTTAGCTTGGGAAACATTGATCGGATATGCAGAATCGCATTGCCATCCTTGTTGATGGCTTTCAAGAATTGTTTCACATGACCAAGTTTTATGTGTAGCGGCAGTTGCAATACCTTCTCTCTGGAGATCAGTGGAAGTCTCAGAATGTTGTATGAGCTTGGTGTGAGAATCTCTCTCTGAGAGACCAGTCTTTCCTCACGAAATGTTCTGCATCGCTCTGGCTTTCCCACAAGCATAAAAAAACATGAGTACTTCGTATAACCACTTTGCATTCCAAGTAGGAACGAAATCATTTTGAAATCCCCACAAACCTCCCAATTGTGATATGAATACTTGATCTTTGTCAGACAAATTTTCATATTCTCAGAGCCTTCTTTCATTTCCACGGAATGTGCAACTGGAATTGATGGGAGTTCATTGCCGTTATGCAAAAGTAGAGCTTTTAGGTTCTTCATGGAACTTTCTGTGAAGTCACCATTCTGAGGCCTTGTAATCCACTTCCATGGCTTGGAACAAACCTCTTACATCAAAACATTAACACAATCAGGTTTCTTCACAAAATCTGAAAAGGATGCAAACTTGCTGTTGTGATCCCTATAACTCAGCTTGCAACTGGGATCCAGCAAGTTCCATTCACTGAGATGTGACGCCAGTATCTCGGCATTGGACTTGGTGAGTCCTAAATCTCGGACCAAGTCATCCAGTTCTCGCTGATTGGGAAAGTGTGGAGTGTCTCTGGAACATTCTCCAACATACGATTCATCAGCACTTTCCCCTCCATCATCGACGATTTCCTCGTGGTCAGAGACAACTTCCGTGTCCACAGGAGGGACAGGAATCGTTCGCTCATCATTGTGAGGCACCAGAGAGATCGAAGAAGGCAAATTTGGATATACAATGTTCTTTCTGCCCTTAACCCTCCTTGCATCACTTATATCAACCATGCAAAAATAACAATCATAGTGGTGATTCGAAGGCTCTTGCCACACTCTCGGAACTGCGAAAGGCATCCTCTTTCTCGCTTCTCGTAGCTAAGCTTCAAGCACAGAGCGACAGCTACCCTAAGTGTAGTGCAGTGCCCAATCCTTATCTTGACTGCCCATTGCCATGCCAAAATATACTTTGTAAGCATGAGCAAATTTGGTATCAAGGTGGATTTTGTGTTTGATCATCTTCGGTCCAATATATTTTCCACACACGTAACAAAATGTATCGACTGACAGCTTCCAGGAACATATACTGGTCATTCTCCTCAATAGAATCACCTTTAGGAACAGCTCAAAAACATGTCAACGACCCAAACTGTCTCTGTGACACCAGCTCATCAAATGAACCGACTTGATCCGCGTTGCATGACGCAATAATGGTCATATCAGCAACATCTGCATGGGATCAGATGGTTGTGTGTGTGTGTGTGTGTGTGTGTGTGTGTGTGTGTGTGTGTGTAGCGATACGTCAGCCATCACATCAGCACGTGGTAACAAGACTTGAAATAAACAGTTGCCAATTGTTAACAAAAACCTAGAGATAGGCCAAAAAAACATACATCACTAGAATCAGCATGGAAAACTGAGTCTAACAAGACCAGAAAAATTGAATAAACAAATTCTTTGTTACACAATGTTATAATCTGTCTGTTTATAGCCAGATGCCATAATCCCGTACGGGGTGGCCGTTTTTCTTTGAGTTAGTTGTTTTACCGGGAGGGGCACCAACCAAACACCCGCCGACATGTCGTGAAAATACCTCCTCAAATACCAATACAGTACATCAGTCCTGTATGAGACAACCTCAGCATGTATGGCGGGTGTTAGCCGAAGTGGTGACATGTGGAGGTGTATGGAATGTAGGACTACGGGTCTTGGGAACAGGCTGTGAAGCATATTCTCGACACAGTAAAGAAAAAAAAGGGGAGGGGGGAACAGAATCATGGCTCAGGGAAGAGAATCAAAGCAGGAAAGAGAATCACACTATAGGGAAGAGAATCACAGCGCTGGGAAGAGAATCGTAGGATGTGGAAGGGAATCATAGGATGGGGAAGACAAAAACATCGCAGGGAAGGAGAACCACAGCACATGGAAGAAAAGTAGCATATGGGAAAGACATCGTAGCAGAGGGAAAAGAAAAACATTATTTTGAAGAGTTTGACCAGATTTAAACCAAACTTGCTGAAGCGACAAGGGTTGAATATGAGTGAAGTGATTGTTTTTGAAACAAATCGCTCAAAGGTCAGGGCCACAGGGATACGTGAGTAAGTGTAAACTATCTGGCCCTGAAACCATTTTGTGGGTTCTGATGATACCCTTCTTGAATGCCCATTCTTGTTATCATTTTGTTACCCTTGGTTTATGCTTAAGAGAGTAAAATTGTCTTTCGTTACCCTAAATAAAGTGCAAAGTAAGAAAGTCGCAAACAAAGGGTAAAAAAAAATCAACATTTAGTCATGTAACAAATGGCTTATCATGTAACAAATGTTTTGGATTTTGGAAACACGTTGAAAGAGCGACTGAATGAGTGTATGGAGGAGATGGGCAGTGAAGGTAGGGAGACAAGAGAAACGCGACTGAGGTGGTGGTGTTACGTACAGCATAGCTACTGTTGTAAAACTCATACACAGGATTCTGAGAAATTTCTTGTGCTCCGAAGATCGTATCGCTGGGCATCACAAGCCATTGTTGACTATCTCGATATAACTGAAATTTAGTGAATCGATGTTTTTGTACCCAAATGAACACAACCATTTTTTTTTCTTTTTTTGCCTGTGTGCGATCGGGTGTGGGCAGGCCACCAGTCTCTGATGGTCATTTAGAGAACAATGTGAGTATTAGATGTGGTTAGCCTGCAGGCCACGTTAAAAGCGAATTCAGCAGGAAGGAAGAGAGGCCAGGCAACCTCAGTTTTCATCGTGGCCTTCACAGATCCTTATCAAAGACTGGGGAGCTTACGTACACCGTTGTCATCTTTGTATTGACCTATTTTACTCGTGTCATATGAAGTACTCTGCATTATTTAATGCGAAAAAGCGACTTTCTTCAAGTTTTCACGGATCTCAGACTTTCTCCTCCAATTCCAACCTAGATGATTCCGGTGCTGTTCCTCCATCACTTCCCCCCTCTGACTTCCTTATGGCTGACATTAAAATTTCTTCAGCTGATGTATTTACAGCCATCACTGGTCTCAATACTAACAAGGCATATGGGCCTGATGGGGTCCCTCCTGTTGTCCTCAAGAACTGTGCTTCTGTGCTTACACCCTGCCTAGGTAAACTCTTTCGCCTTTGTCTATCAACTTGTACCTTTCCTTCTTGGTGGAAGTTTGCTCTCATTCAGCCAGTCCCAAAGAAGGGTGACCATTCCCGACCCTCTAACTATCGTCCAGTTGTTTTAACATCCTGTGTTTCAAAAGTGTTTGAGTCTATTCTTAACAGAAAAATTTTAAAGCATCTTTTCTATCACAACCTTCTTTCTGATCGTCAGTATGGGTTCCGTCGGGGACGCTCTACTGGCGATCTTCTCACTTACCTTTCGGACTCCTGGTCATCCTCCTTTCGGGACTTTGGCGAAAGCTTTGCCATTGCACTTGACATCTCAAAGCTTTCGATCGAGTCTGGCATAAATCTTTAATTTCTAAACTGCCATCTTACGGTTTCTATGCTTCTGTCTGTGCCTTCATCTCTAGCTTCCTTTCTGGTCGTTCTATAGCTGCTGTTGTAGACGGCCATCGCTCTTCCAGCTCTATCAACAGTGGTGTTCCTCAGGGTTCTGTCCTATCACCAACTCTCTTCCTTTTATTCATCAATGACCTTCTAAGCTGTACCTCTAACTCTATCCACTCGTACACTGATGATTCCGCCCTTCACCTTTCCTTTCGGTTCCCGCAACGCTCGTCTCAGCAGTTACTTCAGCAAACAAGAGATGAGGCTATGGCACACCTAACGTCTGACTTGGCTCGTATCTTTGACTGGGGTAAAAATAATCTTGTTGTTTTTAATGCATCAAAGACTCAATTCTTACACCTATCAACCCGCCAGAATCTTCCACAGGAGTACCCACTGATGTTTAATAATGTACAGCTCGCTCCTGCATCATCCTTGAACATGCTTGGGGTTTCATTCACTAGGGATTTATCTTGGAAGGAACATATTACATCTCTTGTGAAATCTGCTTCCAAGAGATTATGTGTGCTAAGCCGACTAAGAACCTTCTTTACCCCTGCACAGTTGTTGACTTTGTACACGGGTTTTATTCGCCCCTGTTTAGAGTACAACTCCCATGTGTGGGGAGGCTCCCCACACGCAGCCCTTCTCAATAGGGTGGAGTCAAAGGCTTTTCGTCTCATTAACCCTCCTCCTCTTGCTGGCTCTCTTCAACCTCTGTCTCTTCGCCGCACTGCTGCATCTTTATCTCTTTTCTATCGCTACTTCAATGGCTGCTGTTCCTCTGAACTATCTGCTTGCATCCCTCCACCTCTACGACGGTCACGTAGTACCCGTCTGGCAACAACCTCTCATCCCTTTTCTGTCCAACTCTCTAATGCAAGAGTTAGCCGTTATTCCCAGTCCTTCATTTATGCAACCGGTCAACTCTGGAACTGTCTTCCTCTGTCTGTATTTCCTGCTTCCTATGATCTCCAGTCCTTCAAACGCAGTGTGTCCAGGCATCTCGAAATGAACAATGGATCTTGAATTTGGCTCTCTTTTTGTATTGTTTTTGTTTGTTCTTGGAAGGAACAGTTTGTGGGCCCACGGCCTTTGGTTCCTTCTTCCTTACATTAAAAAAAAAAATTTAAAACCACCAGTTAAAAAGTCTCTTCAGAAATGACTATTTTCGCCTGAGAGTAGAGAATAAAGAATGAGAGGCACGACTGTAGTGAAGAAATTAAGAATACGGCCTGACTAGAGCAGGAGTGTATAAAAAGAGCATGGAGGGAACCGTCGGGGGAAAAAAAGAAAAAAATTAAAGGAAAAAAATAGTACATAAACAATGTTTATTATCAGTAATCAATTATACTTCCCTACTGACCTCATAACACAACCATTCTTTATAATCTCCTCCTTCCCTTAACCTTTTCTATCCTACTTGAATTCTGTGTGGGAGGCTGAGGTGGGTGGGAGTGAGGAAGAAGATAAAGAGGAAGAGGTTAGATAAACATCATACAACTTGACAGGGCTACAAATATGGGGCACTCATGGTTCCTTCGAAGCTCAAAAATTCAGATAAACTCACAACTGCGCTATGATATCTTTCCGTTTAATGGGTAAATGTTAGCCTAGCTTTCAAAATCGTTCCTCGGTAGCCCCCCCTCCCTACACACACACACACAATCCCAACACTAAAAACAACAGCATGTAACCTACACTACCGTTTGCAGCTATAATCTAACACAATTTTTTTTATGTACTCTGTCATCTTGACCAAAACAATAGGCCAAAGGTTAAGGTCACATGATAGAGTCAACTTGGACAGCTTTAATCCAATGTAAACCAAGCTTGGTGGGAAAGTGGAAGGTAAGGCAAGGACGAAGTAACTTAATACTGAGAAGAATCAGTCGAAGATCAAGGCATAGGGCAAGGTCTGGTTTAGAGCCGTGTGTGGCCGTGGGTGAACAAAATCGCTTAAACAGTTTTGATCTGACGTAGGCCGGACCCAGTGGAAGAGTTGAGGGGCAACCATGAAGCTTTTCAGAACAATAGAGCAACGATCATGGTCACATGGTAAGGTCAACTTAAAATAATTAAGACTGGTCGACGGGTTTAAAGTAAGGCTAGGATGAATGAATTCGAGTCTGAGAAAAACTGGTTAAAGACCAAGGTCACAGGCAACGGTTAAATGTTCAGCCTATAGCCTAGCTGCAAAGAGATTTGATTTACCTTGGATTAAACTTGGTGGAGCGACTGAGGGTCTGATAAGGTTGGAGGGATTCTATGTTGAGAACATTAGGTCAAATTCAAGGTCAGAATGCAAGATCATCTCAAAGTTTGATTCGATCTTAACCAAACTTTTGGGAAGGGTTGAAAGCCAAGCAAGAATGGAGTAATTCGGTTCTCAGAACAGATGATCAAAATAAGGTTGCAGGAAAAGTCAAAATTTCAGCCCTTTGAACAGCTTTAGGTCGCGGGTGTTGCACTCTCCGTGTGCTTTGTTTCAAAACTCCTTTCTTTTATGTATGTGTGTGTGTGTGTGTATCTGTTCCCATTATATCTCTAGAACGGCTTGAGCTATCAACATGAAATCTTCGGGGTATCGAGATATGGCCAAAATCTTAGAAGAGTTCGAAAATGGGCACTCGAGGTCAAGGTTAAGGTCACCAAAATGGCTGCCAAAGGTCAACAACTTTTTTATCACCTGCCTGTAGCACCACTATATGTCATGAATGGCTTGAGCTATCAACATGAAACCTTCAGGGTATCAAGATATGGCCTGAATCTTGGATTTGGCCAACAGCATATTCTGGTGGGCGATTAGCATTCGGCTCCCGAATGCTTTTCTTTCATTTTTCTATATTTTCGTCATAGCTTAGATCCCATAGACTTGGAGCCTATCTCGTAGCAGCCCGTTGTACATTTTTCAATCTTATTTGTTTTATAAGATGTGCATTCCAGACTACAGATGCATGCCTCAGAGTTGGTCTAGTGAATGTGATAATCTTCGTCACCATGTCTTCATTTGCATATGTGAATGTTACTCTCATGTTACCAAGCACTGTGTACATGTTCCATACTTTCTCATTTTTGTGGTCAGCCGGTGATAGTCTTTTATACTGATAATTACCCCTGAGTCCTTCTCCTGTTCTGATGTGTGTTGAGTTAAACTTCCTGTCTTATAATCCCAATCCGGTCTTTATATACTTTTACCAAACTTTATTACCTGACATTTATCTGTATTGAATTCCATTTGGCATCTACTGCTCCATTCATGTAGCTTATTTAATTTTTCTTGTAGCTTTCTGCAAGGGTCTGTTTCTGTGATTTTCTTTTGTATTTTTGCATCATCAGCAAACATATTTTCATTTCCAGCGAAACATAACTGGTGACAACACTGAGGCCTGTGAACTCCACTTGTCACTTCTCTCTGTGATGAGTAATTTCCCCTCAGTACTGTTCTCATTTCCCTTTTTTCTGAGAAAATCTTGCATTCAACAGTACAGATTACCTTGGATCCTTCTTTGATGGTACAGCTTCCATAAAAGTTTTTGGTGTGGAACTCTGTCAAATGCCTTTTTGAAATCCAAATGTTCTGTATGTTGTCTATCCAATTATCTCTTTTCTGCAGTGTTTCCGCATTTCTGTCATAGTAGCTTAATAAATTAGTAACACATGATTTTCCCTTTCTAAAACCGAAGTGTCTGTCATATTGTGTTTTTCCAGATAAAATACCCAGATTTTCCGTATCAGCTTTTCTAATATCTTATACGACGCTGGTCAGTGATACTGGTCGGTAGTCAAGTGTATTTTGTCTATTTCCTTTCTTGAAGAGGGAGACAATGTTTGCTGTCTTCCAAATATCAGGTAGTTTACCTTGTCTTAAGGATTCCTTGAATATTAAATGAATTTGTCTGCTTAACTCTTCTGCACATTCATGTAATACCCAGCTTGAAATCTCGTCAAGACCATCAGCTTTTCCTTTGTCTAAATTACTTATCTCTCCCTGGATCTCTTGTCGCGATATACTTATATATGTTAATATGTGTGGGCATGCTTGTTCGTTTTCATCTCTCTAAAATTTACTTTCTTTCGTAATAATTGATTTAAATTTTAGTTTAGTACTTTACAAATATTTTCTTCATTGATATAGATTTTCCCCTCATCCATGATGACTGTATTTTATCTTGTGACTTTAGTTTTGCTTCGTATGTAGCTGTCAAACAACTTCGATTGATCACTACCTTCATTTATCATGTCTTCTTGAAATTGCCATTGAGCTTCTCTCCTTATCCTTGTACAATCATTTCTTGCGTTCTTGTATTTGTTATATATCAAATACAAGCAACATATGCTCTCTCACTATTATGTCTGTATTTGATCCACAGCGCATCTCTTTTCTCTTTTGCCTTTTCACATTCAGTATTAAACCATTTCTTTTTCCATGTATCCTTTTCTTTGTGCTGTGGGATATAGTGTTTGACTCTTGTTTCGTAAACTGCACAGAATTTTTCATATATAATAAAGTACTTCTTTAGGTCATGATAGTTGCCCTTTTTGTAGTTTAGCCTCTTTTCGTAATTTTCGTTATTGCTAACTATATCATATGCTATCCTGAAATTGCAATCTAATACAGCATGGTCGCTCTTTGCCGAAAGGAGAGTGATTACTTATGTTGTCCAATATCATTTTCTTGCCTAGTAAATATGAGACCTAATAATGAAGGATCTTTTGGTCCTCTTTTTTCGGTGTATTCTTGCACGTGTTGTGTTTGGAAAAACTCCTGTATAAAATCCAGGAGCTTGTGTGTGTGTGTGTGTGTGTGTGTGTGTGTGTGTGTGTGTGTGTGTGGAGTGACAAAAGAATGGAGCGAGGAAAATGTTGACTGAAAAGCGTGGAAGAAGATCATGGAGTAAGAACGCTGTGGAGTATGAAAAGTGTGCAAGACGAAGAGCGTGGAGCTACAAGAATGTGGAAATAGAAGGGTATGAAGTGAAATGAACGTGGAGTGAGAAGAATGTTAAAGCGAGAAGAACGTGCAGTATGAAAGGTGTGAAGGGAGAAGTGTGTGGAGGATGAGGGTGTGGGATGAAATGAGATTAGGAGGAAAACTTACAAATGAGGATGAGGGTGTGGGATGAAATGAGATTAGGAGGAAAACTTACAAATGAGGATAGGAAAAGTGTGGAAAGAGAAGAGTTTGGAGCGAGAAAGTATGCAATGAGACGAGTGTGGAACTAGGAATCTGCAGCATTTCTTTTTTTTCCTGTGACTAACGCGTGGAGCAAGAAAAGACTGGCGTGAGGGAAGCGTGGTGAGAGCGAGAGGAATGGAGAAAGCAAGACGTGAAAGAAGGAATGAACAGAGAAGCATGGAAAGAGGAAAGAATGAAACAAGCAATTAATGGACCAAGAAGAATGCGGAGCAAGGATACTTTAAGGCAAAGAGAACCTGTGCGTATAAGATGAGTGAAGCAAGAACGTGAATCAATGAAAAAAACAGTGAAGGGAGGAAAGGCTGGAGAGAGGGAGAAAAAATTTAGCGATAATTGCAGCAAGGAAAGTATGAAGTGGGAAAAGGGCACAGTGAGCGAAGAGCATAGAACATCATGCATTGTACATGGAGCAAAAAAGAAAACTATGGACCGAGGGAAGAATGGAGCGAGATGTGAAGGGGTCAAAATTATCGTGGATGTAGCAAAACAATGGAAAAGAGAATGAGACAACCGAGTAACGAGGGAAAAATGGAACGAAAAAATAATAAAATGGACATAAAAAGCAAGAAGTGATCTAGAAAATGGTGGACGGAGGGAAGGATGGGAAAAAAAAAAAAAGATACAACGAGAGAGTAATAAAAAAGAAAATGAAGAGAGAAAGGTATGGTGGAGGAGGGGAGAGAAGGTACCGAGCCAGCAAGAAAAACGAAGCAAGAAGAGTTTGGAGCGTGAAATGTGTGGAACGAAAAAAAAAAGTGGAGCGAACGGGAAAAATGGAACAACAGGAACGTAGAGAGAGAGAAAATTAAGGAGTGGAAAAAGTGTGCAACGAGGAAAGAGTAAAGTGAGAAAAGCTTGGAGGGAATGAGAAAAATGTAATTTAAAACAGTGAGAACAAGTGATCTGGAGCAACAGGAACGTGGAACGAGGAAAGAAAGGAGCGAGATTGTGGACCGAGATCGTGGAGCGAAGAAAAAATAAATGGAGGGAGAACGGTGAGCGCACGAGAAGCGAGAAGAAGAAAATGGAGCGAGGAAAGAATAGTGCTAGTTCATGGAGCGAGGAGAAAATGGAGGGAGATGTTGAGCGCTCGAGAAGACAGAAGAAAATGGAGCGAGGAAGAAAGGAGCTGGTTCTTGGACGAGGGAAAAAAAAATAAGGCGAGAAAGAACGAATCCTGGAAGCAAAGACACGAGGAAGAATGTAACGAGCAAGAAGAACGGAACACTAAAAACACAGAGCGAATAAGAAACCGGCTGGACGGGGAAGGAAAGGATAGGGGAAAGTGTGGGAGCTGACCATATACAGGGCGTTAGGGAAGCTTAGAACGGGAGAAAGGGTGGGGAGGCTGGAGGCAGGGTGTGGAATACTGATGCCACCGAGAGAAGAAACCTGGCTGTGTACATGGATGGGTGCACAGGAGTCGATATACATGGATGTGTGCACATGGATGGATGTACAGAGGTGGGTGCACAGGCGTCAGTATACCTGGATGAGTGCACAGGCGTCAGTATACCTGGATGAGTGCACAAGGGTGGGTGTATATCTGAGATGGATGCACAGCATTTGGTATACATGGATGAGTGCACAGGGCTGGGTGTATATCGATGGATGTACAGGGGTGAGAGCTGGGTACATAGGTAAGAAGTGGGTGTACATGGATGAGAGATGAGTGTTCGCGGGTGTGAGGTGTGTTTACATTGATGAGAGGTGGGTGTACATGGGTGAGGGGTGTATGTACGTGGGTGAGTGGTGGGTTTACAGGGGTGAGGGTTTAGTGTACATGGATGGAGAGTGAGTGTATATAAGTGAGATGTGAATGAGTAGGCATATGTGAAAAGCAGAATGATACGGGTGTACATACACATGAGGCAGTTTACATGGGTGAGCTGGGTGTACAAGAGTGGAGGTTTGTACAAATGAGAGGACGTGCAACAATAGAAGACTAGGTGGGAGGATAGCAATGAGAGGACGAGGATATAAGTGAAACCACTTGGGTAGGGCAGAATTCTGAGTGGCATAGGCGGCTTCGTATTTTTAGTTATTATTACCTCCGCCAAGGAGGTTCTTTTTTTTTGCCGGCGTTGGTTTGTTTGTCTGTTAGCATGATTGCTCAATAAGATATGAACGGATTATGCTAAAATTTTTTGGAGGAATGGGTATGACCCAAGGAAAAATCCGTTAGATTTTGGAGGTGATCCGGATCATCATCCGAATCGAGGAATTTTTCAAAGGATTCTCCACAAGTGAGGGATAGTGGTAGTTTCAACATTTTTGCATCTAACTCTAAAATAATGCCTACAATGCTTGCACAAAAATTACAAGACAACGTCTCCAATAAGATGTACCACACATTCCTCCTTGGTGGAGGTTTGCAATCTCGGATTGCTCTTGTTTTCCATAGGACACCCTAGCAATCTCTTGTATACTGTTTATATCGTTTCAGTATCAACACAGTTTCCATTAGTGCAATACAAGGGGACAGTGAGGTTTAATGTGCGGATTAAATTGCTAAGGATGAAGTGTTTCGGAATCTCCAAAGCCATTTAGAATATGAAAAAAGTTTAAGAATCATAACATCACCTAAGAGAAAGTAGAACACCGTGCCATATGGAAGACGTTTTTATGGGTCAGCAGCTGTACAGTGAGATCAAAGCCTCGACGAAGAGACACGTGACACTGGACTCTTGGCAATACACCAGTTAGAGTGAAAAGTACTCTATTTAGCTCCGGTTGTGAGTAGATTTTTTTTTGTACCCATAGGACAATGATTTTGACGCATTAAAAAACACATATATCCACGAAATTTATGCATACAAAAAAACTCGTATAATGATATGCCATGAAAACAACAAGTACTGAATTTGTGTGGCAAGCTGATGTCGGGAGCATCCTTTATTCCAGAAATTCATGCAGTTTTATGGAGTAATATTTATAAATGAAGATAAGTATGTACTGAGAAAGGATAGATAAGCGTATAGCAATATATACAGACAAGCTAAGACAAAACCATACTTCTGTAGCCTAACCATGGAGGAATGACAGGGCTGCTGCCAGATACTGTATGAGGGGCGAGAGTGGGACCCCTCAAACCAAAGCCACACCCACACACAACACACCCGCGTCCTCCCTTGTGTCCAGACCCTCGTCAATGATGCACAGCACGGATGTTCCACACGAATACCGAAAATGACATTGAGGAGGGCGGTAGGAGTTGAGACAGGAGCTACAGAGAGAGAGAGAGAGATACTATACAGAGAATTAGATAAAGGTGAGGTAAGGCTAAAAGGAAGATAGGCGTATTGGGTACACATAAACAGACGGGGATGAGATGTTGGCAATCGGAGAGGTAGCGAGGTTAAAATCAAACCAAA